>PISX010008461.1:0-81819 GCA_004024625.1 Mellivora capensis
ATTTTATTTATTTATTTGTCAGAGAGAGAGGGAGAGAGAGCGAGTGAGCACAGGCAGACAGAGTGGCAGGCAGAGGCAGAGGGAGAAGCAGGCTCCCCGCCGAGCAAGGAGCCCGATGTGGGACTCGATCCCAGGACGCTGGGATCATGACCTGAGCTGAAGGCAGCCGCTTAACCAACTGAGCCACCCAGGCGTCCCACTTACTGCAGCTTTTAAGGAGAAAAGGAAGGGATTAAAAGGCTCTTTTGGTAACTTGATTAAAGAATAGGCTGAAGTTTGTTGAGTGCACCTTGTAGGGAATGATGTGGTGTAGGCTCTTCTCTGTTTCTTCTCCTTGGATTCTGGCTTGCTTGGACTGGGCTGGGCTGGGCCGGATTGGACTTAGATCTCTCTTCTCTCCTTCATCATAGGCATTGTTTCTGGGACAAGCCTTGACCTTGCATTCTTACACTTGTGGATGTTACTTCCGGTCAACTTCCAGCAGCAAGGGTCTTCTTTTCGGTGCCTGACACTTCCCAAAATAAATTCTGCCCATTAGAAGCAAATAGCAGAGAGCTGGAGGACACAGCTGATTGCAGATCTTTCCTTTTCCAGCATTTGGTTGCAATTCTTTTGCCCATAATTTGTTACCTCTGGCCCTTGGGGCCACACGGGCATGCTGCCATACTGTTCTTTTATAGGTAAGAGGCATTGGTGGCATTCGGGATACTTTTCCTTTTTTCCTTCTCACTTAAGTGTATCCAGTGTGGCAGTTACTGTAGCCTCCACCCCCCCTTGCAAACAGCCACTGTAGAATCTTGGGCCTCTAGGATTCTCTGCCTGCCATGTTTGGGTGCAAGATCAGGCAAAATGAAGAGGAGAATAGTTAGAGAAAGAAGAGGACATTGATTGAGAATAGGGAACATGCAGAGTGAAAGAGTACAGGAAGAAAGAGATTCGTGTGGATTTTTGGCTTCTATGAGAAATAAACTGACACTGGGGTGCCTGGGTGGCTCAGTTGCTTAAGCATCTGCCTTCGGGTCAGGTCATGATGCTGGGGTCCTAGGATGGAGTCCTGTGTCCCTGTATCGAGTTCCTTGCTCAGCGGGGAGCCTGCTTCTCCCTCTGTCCGCCACTCCCCCTGCTTGTGCACTCCCTCTCTCTCTGACAAATAAATCCTAAAAAAAAAAAAAAAAGTTGACACATTTTGGCTTCATTTTGTATTAACGAAACATACAACTATATACACATCCATATGCATATAAATGTAAATTTATATTTATATATTAGTATAACATTGAAATAACAATAATAATAATTCATATATAACATTGATTATAACTTATAATATATTTTAGTATTTAATATCTTATAGTCATTATTTATTCATGCAGCTAGATAGTGCAGCAACTGCCATGAACTCCATATACTAAAGAAGTAATCTTAAATATATTTTTTCACTTTTTTGTCATATTACCTCATTTATATCATTGGTATGTTTGTAGAATATAGGGGTTTTTTTTCAAGACTTTGTTTATTTATTTGTCAGAGAGCACAAGCAGGGGGAGCAGCAGGCAGAGGGAGAAGCCAGCTCCCTACCTAGGTCTGGATTTTCTTGTATCAACTATAACTGAGTTTGTTGTGTCTTTTAGCACATTGGAAGTGTAAAACTGATATATCTTTTATAGTTTCTGATAAATTTAAGTCACTTTTCTTATATTATCATATCCATAGATATATATACCAATCTTTTTTTTTGGCCACTCCATGCCTATTGAATATTTTTTTCATAATTCAAAAAAATATTTTATGATTGAGCACCAAAGTTGAATGTACCTAATTGTAAGTTTGCAAATGTGCTGTTCTGTCTTAAATCATTTCTTTTTCCAAATAGAAATTTGATAAGATTGACCTGTTTTACATTATGTGTAAGTGTTCAGAATTATAAATGCTTGTGGATATAAACTTGGTTAGAATATGATTGTCCCAGAATTGTTAAAGCTAGTGATCTTTTTACCCATTCATTTAGTCATTTATTCAATAACTCTGATCTTTCTGACCCTCAGTGTGTCCAGATCTCAAATGGTTGTGAAGACTAACAGTGTATATAAAATATTCTCAGAAATTAGAAACTAAAAAATACAAATAACAAAAAACCCCAGCTATTATAGCCTGCAATTTAGTACTCTATTCTGCCTTCAGACCTACTGCAGGACATGCTGTCCTTTGCTGTTCCACATATAGCAGAAATTAAGTTTTTCTAGCAGGTACAGATCCCTATGCCTGATACTGTGTGAAAATCTTAGACTTGAGCTTCTACTCTTATTTATTTTTTTTGCTTTTTCTAAAACCTAAATACCTACTGTCCACCTCTAATGTGAAAGGTGCGTGATACCAATCCAATAATAGTTTCACTGTGAGTGAGAGTGCAGCTGATACAATATTTTTGGAGGGCAGTGAGGCAGTATCTTTGAAAATTTTGAGTCTACATATCCTTCGCTCCAATAATTCCACTTCTAGGGATTCAGATATAGATGTATACATATTTCAGGGCATTCATATTGCAGCCTGTCTGTAATACAGAACGAAAACCTGAAAAAAACGAAAAGTCCATCAGTATTGGACTGGTTATACAGATTATGTTTCTTATCATCAATGAAATACTATGCATACCAGACATTGAAAAGAATAGAATGGATGTATGCATAAATTGGGAAAATCAGTATCCAAAATAGATTGTAGGATACATATACTATATTGCTTTTGTATAAAATAGGAGATACCTGCATATGTGTTTGTATATGTATATATACACACATACATATAAAATAGGAGATACCTGTATATGTATATATACAAACACATATGCAGGTATCTCCTATTTTATATGTATGTGTGTATATACACACATACACACACACAGAGTAAGTGTGAATGTGAGCAGTTGGAAAATATCTGGAAGAACCACACAAGGAACTGGAAGAGTGGGACTTAACTTTCATTCCACATCCTGCGCTGTTTGAATTCTGAAGTGCACCAACATGCTCATGGAACCTGTGCTCCCGGCCCCCAGCTTAGGAGGGCACTGTAGTTCCCTCCTAAGCTCCTGTTTAGTAATCAAACTGCAGTCGGCCGGCCTGCGTGGTTACATCATCACGACTGTCGGTGGCGCGTGCGCAATAGCAAAGGGCCTGGGAACGACGTGGGTTGCTGCCTATTCGTTTCCGGTCCCGGATCTTGTTTTGGCACCGAAGGCGCTGGGCTGGCGGCTTTGTCGCTCTTGCCGTTGGGTGGGCGGCATCTTGGGGCCCAGATGAGCCAGTGGCATCATGCCCGCGGCGGCTGGGGCCAGGGACGCGCGTTCTCTGGACGTAGCTCAGCCAAGAAGAAGCGCGGAAACCACGTCCCGGAAAGGTAATCTGCCTTGGCCCCGGGGCGTGGCCCTTCAGCTGCGAACTCCTGGGCCTGGGCTCCATCTCTTGTGGTGTTTGCCTGCTCCTGTCCCCGCCGAACGCTTGCGGTCCGCCCCAGCAGGGAGGCACGATGCTCTCGCTGTTCCGCCCACGGTATCCGATCATCTGTGAGGTTCTGATTTTTCCCCATTCTGTTGAAAGCGAGGCTCTGGCCATTGCTTTTCCGGTAAAATGCGGAGAGATGGCTTAAGATGGGACTGCCAGTGTTGGGGACAACCCCTTAATTACCAAATTAGAGTCTCCCTCAGTTCCCCGAGCTGTGTTATTTTGGCACAGCAAATATGACTAATAATAACCTAGTTCGAGCGAAAAAACCCACCAGGACATCCGAACTTTTCCATCGAAAAAGTTGATTTACAATGTTTCTAGGAATCATAGAGGGGATACTGTTGCTTCCTAACACGTCTCATTTGAGATAGCTGCTTCTATACAAATGATTAATTTTGAGACTTTGTGTGTGCATTGAACTCTTGTATTCCTTGAGCCCTTCCTTTCCTTCCATCTTCTACATCAGGTCCCTTTCATTTTATCTCCTTAATATCTTTAACCTGTCAGTTTCTGTCAGCAGCCAAATACAGAATTTGACCGATCTGTTGCGGTTAGGTCCTAACTAGTGTACGTTTATCTACTCTTGTTCCTTCCAATCCATTCTTCACACAAGAAGTCATTTTAATAGACTAGTTCAAATATTGCTCAAAAACGTATGTCAAAAACATTGTTTTAAGAATAAAAAGAAACTCTTTACCATGGTCTTGAAGACTCTGCATAGTCTAGACTCTTCTCTTGCTTCTCCAGCCCCATCTTGTGCCACTTTTGTCCTCACTTTCTGTGCTTCAGCTGTACTGAATTAACCTTATTTAACTAACTCATCCTACAGACATCAGCTCAAATATCACTTTTCACTGTGACTCCTAACATTACTAAGTGAAGTTCACAGCCCCTTTTCTATCAGGTTGTCTTTTAAAATATGAACTTGAAGTTTCCTATTGATTGATTTTGATGGCATCAGTTGTAGAAGGACTAAAAATAAACTGTGAAGTGAAAGAATTTAAATTATTTCAGTCGACAGGTATGTATTAATGACACCTTAGTATTCAGGATTGGTCTAGGTTTTATCAGGGATACAACAGTACTGGCCAACTCTGGCTTTAAATCTGCCTTACTTGTTGAGACTTTTGCACTCTTTTGTTGCCTTGTGTCTGAGAGAGTGGAAGTTGTTACTAGGTGGTGTTGAGTAAGTGGAACAGCAAAATTCAAAGCAAAGAAGAGGTGATCTACTGTGTGGGCTATGGTTTCCATTTACAAGGAGCCTTAATTCTATGCAGGGAGACAGGCTAACATAAAATTTGGCTAACAAAAAATGTATTAATAGGTGGAAAGACTACCTCCCAATTGGACAACGGATGCCTGGGACTCGTTTCATTGCTTTCAAAGTTCCTTTGAAAAAGGTGAGCAAAAGTAAATTCAGTATTCTTTCACAAATCCGAATTCATGGTGTAGAATACTCGTGCTCAAGCATGTCACACTTTGTTCCTCCGCCTCCCCCCCCCTTTTTTTTTAAAGATTTTATTTATTTATTTGAGAGAGAATGAGTGAGAGAGAGCATGAGACTCCCCAAGGAGGTGGGAGCCCGATGCAGGACTCGATCCCGGAAGTCCAGGACCATGACCTGAGCCGAAGGCAGCTGCTCAACCAACTGAGCCACCCAGGTGCCCCCCCCCCCTTTTTAAAGCTTTTATTTTGTATGGTAATCTCTGTACCTAGTGTGGGGCTTGAACTCACAACCCCAAGGTCAAGAGTCCCATGCTCAGGGCCACCTGGGTAGCTCAGCGGGTTAAATGTCTGACTCTTGATCTCAGCTCAGGTCTTGATCTCAGGGACAGAAAAAATAAGAGTCGCATGCTCTATGCACATATGTAGGACTGTTAGGAATTTGTCAAGATTTCTAGCGTTCATAACCCCTGTTCACTAAATGCTTATAAGACCCCTTCACTCCCATCATCATAACCAATACACCCCCCAAAAACCCCAATGCTGTGGATTAGTAAGTCAAGATTTCAGCAAGGAGATCCTGAAAATTGTGTTTTTCTTTGAACTAAGGAAGGAATAGGTGGGGATAGCATTTGGCTAGTATAAAAAGAAGGAGAAGAGACTTATGTCTCATTAAACTGCCCAGCATAGAATGGATTGGTATCTGGAAAAGCCTACTTTGAATATATTGGGAATTTATTTAGTTTGTGACTCATAGGTCAGAGTTCCTTTCTCACCTGTTATGTTAGTTCTTCTGCATCTAGACTTAAAAACTAGTCTTTTCATAAAGGTAAACATATGGTTCTTATTCACATCCATCAACAACAAGCATGGTGCTGTTGAATAAGTTGAACAGTGTTTAGCATATAATAAATATTAGCAAATATTTGTGGAATGGACACCCCCCTCCATTTGCAGTTACTGTGAATATTCTCCTATATTTCTCCTTTCCTCTGTGCGATTGTCCTAATTCCCTAACTCCCTACCCCATGGCCTCTAAAAGTGGATTCCTGAGGTTCTACCAGAGTCCCTGCTTAGCCTCTTGCCTAAAAGTACATCAGCAAGATAGAAGATAGGAAGACTCTGGGGTTTCCCTTCCTCCACACAGCCACAGATTTTTCCTGTATGATATGGTTATTTAGGCCCTGTATAGGGGATTACAGAGCTGCATAACCACCCCACTACAGGTCTTACTCATGCTCAGAGTCAGGGAGTAAAATGTGACATTGATTTCTTGTGTGTTTCATGGAAGTCACCCAAAGAAAAGCAGTCCCAATACTTGACAGTCAGTTCTCATGTACATTGGAATATAAATTAGAGTATGTTAAGTATCACATAAATGCCATGGCAAGAAATATCAAGGATTTCAGAGGAGAGGGAATTGATAACAGACAGGAAGCCTTCCTAAAGGGTTTGTGACTTAAATTAGTTATTTAAAGTTAGTTGTTCACACAGCTAGAGATGATTTTTGATCCATCAGCCCCAAGTCTGCAAGAAGCTTACTGGACAGGGCGCCTGGGTGGCTTAGTTGTTGGGTGTATGCCTTCGGCTCAGGTCATGATCCCAGGATCTTGGGATCGAGCCCCACATCGGGCTTCCTGCTCAGCGGGAAGCCTGCTTCTCCCTCTCCTACTCCCCCTGGTTGTGTTCCCTCTCTTGCTATGTCTCTCTCTGCCAAATAAATAAATTAAATCTTTAAAAAAGAAGCTTACTGGAGAGATTGTATGCCTTACTGTAATTAATTTACTCTTCAAAACTTTCACAGTATTTTGTGGAAGACAACATCATCAATCTGTCAAATCTTCCTAATTAATTTATAATAAATTTAACATCATCTCAAATAGGGCAATTCTAAAACTCATAGAGAAAAGTAAACCTAAATAGCCAGGAAAATTCTGAGAAAGAGGAATAATGGTGAAAGGGATCATGTAGCCTTGCCAGGTATTAAGCCTATATTAAAAGTGTTGCTAGGGCATAGGGAATTTTCAGGGCAGTGAAACTATTCTGTGTGATACTATAAGGGTAAATACAGGTCATACATTGGTCAAAACCCATAGAATGTATGATACATACTGATTTGAAAATGACATGTCAGTGTTGGTCCATTCTAACAAATGGACCACAGTGGTATGGAATGTTGATGGAGGGAAGCTGTGTGGGGGTAAAGGAGAGAGGGTATAAGAGGGAACTCTGCTTTCTGCTCAGTTTGCTTTGAACCTGGAACTGCTGTAAAAGCTAGTCTGTTAATTAAAAAAAAAAAAAAAGTGTGTTGCTGGCATTTGAATAACCAAACAGATGAATGAGCAGAGTATGTAAATAAGCCAAACACATAAAAGAATATTTAGCAATAAAAGCCACCTTTCATACATGGAAGTACTTAAAAGTACCTATTTACAGGTGTTCCGTGTGGGGCTGGACATACAGTGGTGGGCAGAATTGATGTGGTCCTTGCCTTCTAAGAGTTAAAGTCTGGTTAGGAGATCAACATAAAACAAACACAGAAATAACAAAGAAGTGAGCTTATTTTCTTCCCTCTCATCTCTAGAAGAAAGGATTGTAACGTAGCTTGTAAATTCCAGCAGAGTGGAAACTTTGCTTTGAATCTCATTGTGTTGGCATCACAAGGCTTGAATAAATGGAAAAGGATTTTAAGCACACGTTTGCTCTTTCTTATTTCATTCTAACAGAGTTTTGAAAAGAACCTTGCTCCAGAAGAACGTTTTTCACCCTTGGATCTTTTTAACAAAATCCAAAAACAGAATGAAGAACTTGGACTAATTATTGATTTAACTTATACTCACCGCTATTATAAACCAGAGGTAAATGGAACCCTTCATTGAAAAGAACCTACTTTCTGCTACTATATTAATGCATAGTAATTCAGGAATTACTGTCTTATGCTAAGGTGAATGCTGGCTTTTTTCCATGGGTAATAGTTCAAAAAGGGAACTTAGTGGTTTCCTTAAGTACATATTTCTAATTGGTGTCTCAAAATGAGATTAAAGACAGGAACTAAAAACTAATATTGGATAGTAGACTCTGTATGTGCTGAAGAAATTCTATAAGCTTCCGTGTTCCATATTTTAAAAATGAAATAAACTTTCAGTAAGTATAGTAGCAAGAAATGAATATCCATTATGTCTTTAGCACTTATTTTAAGCAGTTGCCTGAGCATGTGAGCATTGTGGTAAAAGACAACTGTTCTCTAAATTTCATGCTTTTCTTTTCCTTTTATCTCTTGATAAAAGAGCCCATATAATCTCGGCCTGTGTGGCATCCCAGTGGGAGGGAATTATCCTTGTGACCAATTTTGTGGCCTTGGAAACAGTAACCCCTAATGTTTATTAATATTTGTGAAGCAGTTTGCTATTTAAAAAGTACTTCTACATGCTTTAACTTAGTTAATCCTCGCAACAGTCCTTTGCTGATGAAGCATTAGCAGTACTGACCTCTCCTGCTGAGTGCTTACTCTGCACTAAGCTCAGAAGGTGGATAATTGCAGTTGCTCATTCTATAGATGATAGAACTTGAGTCTCAAAAAAGGAAGAATTGACACTTGAATTCAGTTATTCCTCTTTTTTTTTTTTTAATTGTGGTCAGATACACATAAATAATCATCTCAAGCGTTCATAAGCATACAATTTGGTGGCATTAAATACATTGACAATGTTGTGTAACCATTATCACTGTCTTTAACCAGAACTTTTTCATCATCCTAAACCAAAACTATACCCATTAAATAAACTCACTTCCTCTCCCTGCAGCAGTAACCTCTATGCTAGTTTCTGTCTCTGTGAATTTGACTATTCCAGGTACTTCACATAAGTGGAATCATACAATATTTGTCCTGTGTCTGACTTACTTCACTAAACATAATGTTTTCAAGGTTCATCCATGTAACAAAATGTCACTCCTTTTTAATGGCTGAGTAATACTCCATTATGAGTACATTCACTATTTTGTTTATCCATTCACCTTTGATGGACGCTTGAGTTATTTCCACTTTTTGGCTATTGTGCATAATGCTGCTGTGAATATTGTACATAATGCTGCTTTTAGCTCCTCTAGATGTATAGGTAGGAATGGAGTTATTGGATCATGATAGTTTTATGTTTAGAAACTTTCGAGAAACCATCAGACTGTTTTCCGTTGTCGCAATTATCACAAGTTTTAAACATATACAGAAACAGACATAATACTTTGGGTAATCATTGTACACCCACAAACTCATCCAGCTTTAATCTTTATTAATTGATGGCTATCGTGTTTCATCTGTACACCTACTGGTTTCACCCCCATCCCATATTTTGAAGCAGATCCCATAGATCATATAATTTAACCTGTATATTTTTGGTATTTATATTTAAAATGTAGGACTTTTATTTTTTACTATCATTATTTAACATTCAATATCCAGTCAGTGCTCAAATTTAAGTGTCATAAAAAATGTTTTTTGAGAGCTTGAATTAAATCCAAACAAGGTCCACACTTAGATTTTTAGGTCTCTAATGTCTTATTTAGTCTGTAGGTTCTCCCTCCATGTCTCTCACTTTCTTTTTTTTTCCCCTGGTGAATTTTATTTTTTGGAGAAACCAGGTATTTTGTTCATTCTGATTTGATGATTCCCTCCCCATGTGTTGTTAACATATTCTTCAGTCCTTTTATTTCCTGTAAATTGGTAGTTGGACCTAGAGGCTTGATCAGATTCAGGCTTGTTTGGGGTTTTTTTTGTTTGTTTGTTTTTTGTGTTGTTTTTGGCAAGACAGTTTCAGGAGTGATGATGTGTTCTTCTGTGGAGACATATAAGTGATTATCTCTTTCTGTGATACTAGTAGTCATTGATGATTGATATCTACATCCAGTAATTCATTTGGGACTTCAAAAAATAATGAATTCTATTCCTTTTTCATTTATGAGCTGGGTATATTTTTATCAAGAGAAGCTTCCTCCTCCTCCTCATCTGTTTGGTTGCCCAATTATAGAAGCATGTTTCTTTCCTTATATTTAACAGGCGTCAAAATGATGAGTTGATGCACTAATATCCTCTGGTGGTAACCAGTAAATTTTATTTATTTACTTTTTGTATCATTATGGACTTCATTGCAGCTATTATTCTCATTGAGGCACAAATTGAGGCCCTGTCTTTGCCCAGTTGCTTCTCAGTGTGGCTCTTGAGTCCTTTGGACATGACATCAGTTGTTTCTAGGCTGCTTCTGTGCTCAGGGCTAGGAAATGTGTTTGTGTATTTTTAATATAAAACAAATCATAGGTTCATACTAGTACTTTCCATTTCAATTCATAACTATAGGATTTTCATTTAACCTCTTCTTTTATTGGTGTCTAATTTCTCTCACCCCAAGAATACCAGTTTTCAACAGTGCCTACAATTTGCTTTCTCTACAATACAAAATCCAAGTTTTTTTGACACTGTTCTCCTGTTCTGCTTAAATCACAGCTGCTTTATAACCCTTAAAATATAAAATATTTAGTAGAACTACTTATTCATAATTTTATATGCATTTATTCATGTGGACTCAGCTTTCAGGTTTGTATGCCTATTGCCTATCCATTCTCTAGGGTTTTTTATTCCCCATTCTGTAGTTTCAATGAAAATCAGATGGTACTTCCTGGTTGGAACAGCTTGGGAAAAATGGCTCTTTTATCAGAATTACTGACAAACTATGTTTATTAATAATCTCTTGGTTTATTATCTGGCTTCTCTGGTTCCTTTTTACTACTTTCCTTACAAATGAAATAATGTGCATTTTCATGGTTTTGCCTTATAGGACTTTCCAGAAACTATTCCTTACTTAAAAATTTATACAATTGGGCATCAGGTGCCTGATGACGACACTATTTTTAAATTCAAATGTGCTGTTAATGAGTTTTTAAAAGAAAATAGAGATAATGGTGAGTTTGTTGTTGTTTTTTCTTTTACCTGAACTTTGGTATGCATTTTGAATGGGGTTGGGGCTTTTAGTGTGTTTAATAGTTTTAACGTTAGGCTTGTTGTGTTTGCTAATGTTAAGGTAGAAATGTCAGATGGTGGAGATAGATTGAGGTGTTCTTCCTTTTATGGTCACAAATTAACAATTTAGTTTGACAAATGGCTTTAATGAGAAATGTGAACTAGCTTCCTCATCTCTTTTTAAAATATTTGGCAAATATATACTAAAATAAAAACATTCTTGTATCTCATTTATTGGTTCAGAGGTGAGAGGTATGGGGGAAAGGTTAAGGATGTCAGGGTATTGGGTCAAAGGGTATGGGGAACATGGCTTGTGTGACCCTCTGCTGAAAACAAGGAAAAAAGATGTCAAGGTCTTAGTGTATATAAAAGAGACAACAAAAGGGAAAGGTTTGGAGTGAGACGGAGCTCTGGAAGCAGAGCAAAACAAGGTGCGCCCGGGGCATGGCCTCTCCATTGTGCACATCTCAGATATTCCTGCTGGTTTTCCACTTTGGGTACAGATGCGGAAGGACACTTCCAACTCTCATTCAGACAAGGAAGGACCTAAAAAGCTGGCGCTTCTTGTTCCTGCTTCAAAATCTGTCTTACTCCATGGGCAATAGATCTTAGCAAGCTATTAGCTTCTGAATTTTAAGGATCCACCTACCTACTTCTGGTACCTGGCTATCAGAAAGAATGTGGTATTTGCCATATTTTAAGACTGAGGAATCTTTTGTTTTTGGAAAGCCACCAATCTGCAGGACCAAGTGCTCATTTTGTTCTTTAAATTTAGCTTGAGGAGCCTATGTTTTGTTAAGTAAATATAACAGAGAGTAAATATTCCGTATATACACATACATACATAAACAGGGAGTAGGAGAGAAAAAATAGAGATGGAGGTGGGAAAATAGGGGCTGGGAGGCGAGAGAGAAAGAGATGGGAATTTTAAGATAATTTTCAAACTATAACCTGGTTGCCTCATGCAGGCACTGGCTTTTCAATACCTTAAGCCCTGCTCCCAGATCTTCCCTGTACTTAAAACTTGGGAGGCTTGGCCCTGCCTCTGACAACCACGTCATCTATGAAAGAGGTAGACTCTTTGATTTGTATTAACCCGTCTCGGAAACATCGCCTCGTAGGACGTTAGGGAGCGGCTGCCGGGCTGCTCGTGGCTCCCCGGCTCCTGTGTTTGCGGCTGCCGTACAGTATCCCTTCGGTTCCGTGAGTCCGTGTGATCGGGCCCATCAGTCTTGTTTGTTCACGTGCTGTCCCATGTTGGTTTCCTGCCTGTGTTGTGCTGACTTCACTGTGCCCTCAGCCCTGGCAGTCTGGAGAGCTAAATTTTGATCTGTTTTGGCTTCCTCTGCTCTAAGCCCCTCCCACAGACACCAGGCTCCCTGATGAAGAGGAGGACGCTCGACTCTTCATTCCCTAGAGCCGGTAGAGGCTCAGAAAATACATTGATTCAGTAAATGCTGAGAGCCTTTTAGATTTGTTGGCAGGGCCCAGGGATACAGAGGTTCATTAGAAACTGACAGTACCCGGGAAGATAAACATGTAGTAACTATAAGAGAGTGAGTAAATTATAATAAAAGAATTAAGTACAACAGGAATATGGAGGAGAGGCTGAGGGAGGCCTGACGGAGGAGACAGCATTTGAGCTAGGCTGTGGGGAAGAGGATTTTGCCAGAATGAGAAAAGGAATATCCAGGTTTGGGGAACAAGTGCAAAAGGCACAGGCCTTGATCTTGTGCCCAGGAGCGGCAGCCTCTTGTAATGACAGTGTAAGGATAGTGTGAAAGGGCATAGGATTCACCTGTTGAATTTCAACAAACATTTATAGGACACCTTTTAAGTTAAAGGCACTGTTCTAGGAAGCAGAACGGAAGAAAGTTCTTGCCCTTTTATACTCTGCATTGTAGTGGGGGACAGGGATAAATAAATAAGTAACTATCGGAAATGTTAGATGGTGATGACAGGATTCAGAAGTGAGGGCCTGTGTTGGGTGATCAGGGAAGGCCTCTCTATTAAGATGTCATTTGAGTAGAGCCTTAAAAGAAATGAGGAACCATTGGGTACCTGGGAAGTTTGCGGGGGACAAAGTGTTGCCAAGCAGATCGAATAGTGGGTGCAAAGCTCCTGAGGCAGGACTATGCTCGGCATGTTTGAGGAATAGTAAGCAGACCAGTGCAGCTGCAGTGGGGAACGTGTGTGAGGTCAGGGCCATAGAAAATGGGGTCTGAGAGGTTGGCAGGGGGGAAGAGGAGGTGGATCATGGAGGTCCCTGGAAGTCCTGTTTTGAATCATTGTGGACATACAGTTCAGATGGAGAGACTGATGATACCATTTTAAATACAGAGTTCTAAATGCTTTGCAGAAAGTTTGGGCTTTTTTCTATGCTAAATGGAGATTTTTAAGCAAGGGAGCAACCCTACGAGTTTGTATTTTGGGAAGATCCACATCTTCCATATGAAGAATTACTTGAAATAGACAAGATTTAGAGGTAGGGAGATAGTAACCCAGGCAGGTGACGAGTGCTTTCCTACCAGATACCACCTAGTCACAGACATACCTTTTGCAGAGATCAACTACACTTAATCATTTATTTAATTTCTCACACACTTTAAATTTATTTTATTTTTTAAGATTTTATTCATTTGAGACAGATAGAACATGTGTAGGGGGAGAGGCAGAGGGAGAGGGAGAAGCAGACTTCGTGCTGAGCCGGGAGCCCGAGGTGGAGCTCAGTCCCAGGACCCAGAGATCATGACATGAGCCAAAAGCAGACGCTTAACCATCTGAGCTACCCAGGCGTCTCTCACGTAATTTTTTTAAACGATGGACTAAGAGATACTGTGGCATAGCTGGAAAAATCTTAGACTTGATTCTAATCTTTGCTCTGTCTGCCTGCTTTGCAGCTTGGGCTTCCGTCACCAAGTCTGACTTTTTCATCAGGAGATATGAGCAGCTCTGCTCTCCTGGGCGCTTCACGGGCACACAGACTGTGGGGCGTGAGGAGCAGCAAATGAGAGCAGGGATGGAAGCGCTTTGGGAATTCATGAATCTCGCAAACTGTTCTTTTTCATATTCAGTATCCAAAGAAAAGGCATTTGATTTGTTTTACTCAAAAAAAAGTTTGATTCTTCTGGTCTGTTTTTTGGGGTTTTTGCATTCATTTTCTAAAATTAAATCAGTTACTGATGGACATTCTATAGTAAGAAGCTGGGTTCGTCTCCATGCCATTTTGGCTGTTAGTACCTGACTAGGCCTTCCCCAGTTTATACGATTGCTTCTAATAGGGGCTATGCAGAATTTCTCAGGGGCAGTGAATTTCGACTTTATGTGAAATAATTCTTTAGAGTGTATTCCTAAAATAACACCCTCCTTATCAGTTATTCCTTTTCAGGGTTGTGGTAGTGGCAACTAATAAATGGCATTCTAAAGAAAATAGCAGAATTTGTTTTAAGTGTATCTACTTCACTTATTTAACTCTGTATTCCTTATTTTGTAGACAAACTTATTGGTGTTCATTGTACCCACGGCTTAAACAGGACTGGCTATCTCATCTGCAGGTGAGTTGCCAACCCCAGGAGACAGACCACGTTTAAGTTGTTTTGTTTACGATAATAGCGTAAGCTAGTTGCAAAAAATGCAGTCAGTATTGAAATGTATGAAAGTAGAAAGCAGTCTTGCTCCCCACCCAAAGATGACCAGCAGTAATAATTTACTACGTATTTTTCAGACTTAAATATGCAGACAGACATAAGAATATACATGTAAATTAATGGTGTTAATATTTAGACATCCCGTTTTATAATTTAACAATAGTGGACATCTTCCTATGAAAATATTTGGAAACCTCATTCTTTTTTAGAAGCTGCAATGTTTCATTGCTTTCTGATGAACATAAAAGTCAGTAGTTTTTAATATTTTAAAACATTGAATCAGTGAACATTCCTGTATGAACAAATTTGAATATATATGCTATTTTCTCAGATAATTTCACTCAGAATGGAATTTCTGAGTCAAAGTATTGATACATTTGTTCATTCAGAAAAGACTGAGCGTCTGCTCTGTGTAAGCACGGTGCTGGGTGGTAGGAGAAAGACCTCAGAGACTTGACTTGCCTTTTGTGAACTCTTAATAGTCAAGAGAGTATGAATAGACATTCAGGAATCACACAAATGCATGTGGAATTACAGATCTGATAAATGCCAAGGAGAGGGACATTGTACGTGAGAGCATATTAATAGGGAGGATTTGACCTTAGCATGGAGAATACAGAATGTTTCTTTGGAGATGTTTGGGCTGATACCCGAAGGATGATGAGGTTAGACACTGTTAGACACTGGGGAGAGAATTCTAGGCATAAGGAACAGCAAAGACTGATAATAGGAAAGCATATGCTGTGTTGGAATGAGCCAGGGAGGCTGGGCCATGGGAAATACGATGTTAAAATGGAGCAGAAAAGTTAAAAAAAAAAAAAAGGTGGGGGGAGTTGGGAGTGGGAGTGCCTGGCTGGCTCAGTCGGTAGAGCATTTGACTCTTGATCTCAGGGTCATGAGTTTGAGCCCCGGTATAGATTACCTTTATTTTTTTTTGAGATTACTTAAAAAAAAAAGTTTAAAATGGAGGTGGAGGGGCACCTGGCTGACTCAGAAGGGCACATGACTCTTGATCTTGGTGTCTTGAGTTCAAGTGCCAAAGATTACTTTAAAAAAGTTTACAGTGGAGCTGGAAGTACAGGGAGGAGCTAGATCATGCGGGTCTGTGTTTAGACTTAAGAGTAATTGAAAACCATTGAACGTTTTTTGTTAAGGGTGAGTATGTAGAACATAATCACAGTTGCATTATCAAGCCAACCTTTTGATGCTAAGTGGAGAATATACTGTAGGGAGGAAGAGTGGAGGCAAGGAGAAAAGTTAGGTTTTGTAGAAATCAAGGCATGACGGTGGCTTGGACCAGGATGTGGTGGTCATTTGGGAGGAAAGATGTGGACATATTCTAGAGCTATTCATTGTTAGGACTTGGTAGTGTGTTGAAGGTGAGGGTGAGGGAGAAATGGCTGGCGGTGGCAGTGACTCCTAAGCTTCTGGCCCATAGTGTTGGTTAGATAGTATTTAGATTTGAGGTTAGTATTTTGCCCAATTTGTCTTTTTCTGTTGTTGGTTCCTGATAAATACTCTGTCATATTAAGTAAGTGTCCTGTTTCTAGTATACAAAACACTTTGATAAAAATGACTGTTGTGGGGCACCTGGGTGGTTCAGTAGGTTAAGCATCTGCCTTCAGTTCAGGTCATGATCCCAGGGCCCTGGGATCAAGCCCCATGTTGGACTCCCTGCTCAACAGGGACTCTGCTTCTACCTCTCCCTCTGCCACTTCCCTCTGCTCTGCTCTCTAACTCTTTCTGTCTCTCAAATAAATAAAATCTTAAAAAAACAAAACCAAAAATAACTGTTGTATTTTTTATCAGATACCTTTTTAACATCTGCCAATTTGGTCCTTTATTTTCTTCTCTTTCATTTAGTAATTAAATTGTTGTATTAATGTAAATAATTATATTAATAGATTTGCTAGAGTTGGGTCATCCTTGGAATAAAGTCTTTGTGGTCATGATATATCATTCTTTAATTATGGGATTAGATGTGCTAATATTTTCTTAGGATTTTTATATATGTAAGTGAAATTGGTCCTTTTTTGAAAACACTTGATTTTTTTCTTTTCATATATATAAATGACTTGAATTATGTTGTTTTGTTAGATATTTGATTGATGTACAAGGCATGAGGCCAGATGATGCAATTGAATGTAAGTATAAGGGTTGTCACTATTTTTTCTTTTTATAAAAGTTGAAGGTGGAAATGTAGATGAATTTCTCAAATTTTGGAAAAAAGAAATGTTTGTAATTCATTTGCTCTGACACAATACATTCTTTTGCCAAAAGTTTATAAAGGGATTTATCTGGAAATAGTGAGGTATAACTGCCTGAGTGATTAGTCAGTGGATTTCAGCTTTGACCTGCTTTCTCTGGGAAAGATTTGCTTTTTGTAGTGATTTTTAACAGTTCATCCACTCTTCAGTATTCAATAGGTGCCGCGGACATTGCTTGGAAAGACAGAACTATATTGAAGACCTTCAGAAGGGTCCCATCAGAAGGTAAGTTGCATTTTATATGTGAGATCTCTGGTTAGGGAGATCTGTTTTTACATCATGGAAGTTGTATGTGTTCATTCTTCTTGTACCTTATTTACTTGTTCAGGGAACTTTAAACAAACAGGGAGGGAAGGATGGGATTGTTATTTTCGTGGGCCAAAATATCGTCACTAAATTGGCTACAGAATTTAGGAACCAGTAATACTGTGTGGAAACATTCTCTTTGAGGAATTGGGATTCCAGTGTATCCAGATCAAGTGGTTTTGAAGATGTAACACACATGATGGAACCAGTCCACACCACTATTAACCAGTCCACACCGCTGTATAAGCCTGTTAACCAAGGGCATTGGTATAACCTACATCAGACCCAAGGTTACCCAGTACCTTCTTGGCATTTCCACAGCCAAACCCAGGATTTGCAGCAGTCAGTAAGGTATCGCTTCTGTCCTCTTTTCTAGACCTGAAATAGAAATTTATATTGTAAATTAGTGCAAACACATGAAAATGTTGAAAACCGATGTTTTCTAGCTGAACAGAGGTATCATTTGCTCCATATTTTGCATTCAGGGCTGGAAAATAAAGCATAAGATGGGAGGGAATATGTGAATTTTCAGAGGCAGTTGGGAAAATGACTTAGAAAATTTCACTGATTCTAAACTTAGTTTAAGCCAAAAGTTTGATGTGATTACCAAAAAGGATCTTGCTTTCTTGGGCTCTATTAATAGTGGTAAAGTTTGCAGAATAAGGAAGGTTGCTATTTAAAGAGTAAATACAAATTATAAGGAAAAATAGTAAAATTCCAGTATGATATATTACATTTACCGATCTTGCTTTTGAAACAATTAAATTTCAATCTTAATTTCCCAGATTCGTTGCATGTGTAGTCAATAATTAGAATTTCTATACTTTATGGCTAATTTATATATGTATTTATACAGTGAAAGCAGCTTTCTGTTTTTTTAAAAATAAATACCTTAATACTGTCTCACATCAACTCTGCAGGACTTGGGGAGAAAGTATTTGATTAGAAGAATGTGGGCATTTATCTCTGTAGGGAAGGGTTGGAATAGCTCTTGGGAACCTACTGTGTGCCAGGGTGTAGGTAGGTAATTTAAATACATTGTCTTAATTTATCTTGAAAACCACCCATAAAGATGGAAGGTATTACCTCCATTTTATAAAGAACTGAGAAATCCAAAGATGAAGCAGTTTATCTGCTAAGGTTGTACAAGGAGAAGACAGTAGAACCTGAGTGTTTGTGTATTATCTTATAAAGCTTATTAAGATATTAAAACTAATAATAATACATTATTTTTTATTTTCTTTAAGAAAATTTTCACAGAACCAGAACATTTACCAGAGAGGCCATATCCCTCCTCCTGGTCCCTCTGGAGAGGACTATTCACAAAGGAGGTACTCTTGGAATGTAAAGCCAAATGCCAGTCAAGCAGCCCAGAATACAGTGTGGTATCCGGGCAGTTACTACAGACTCTCCTATCCAGCCTATTGTGGATGGACCGAATGACACAAACCTGTCCTAGAAATCTCTCCACAGATAGAGCAGGACTGAAGACAGTTGAAGTGACTTTTTATAAGATCAGGTCAAATGTGAGGTTTATAATCTATTTTATTGTTCCCTCATGTGTTCAAGCTTAAAGAAAAATTACATTGATACCTCTTTGTTGATAAATTTGCAGTATTTGCAATAGTAAAGGAAATAATCTGTCATCCAGTCTTACACTTTTTTTTTAAAGGAAGATGGTATTTTAGAACTGAGAAAGTAATAAAGAATTTCCCTTGTAAATTATTTTTTAAAAATTCTGTCTTCCTTATCGATGTGTTTCTTTCTGACTAGACTTGTGATAGGAGGGTATGTGCAGAACTTTCTGGTGTTTTTGTTATGTTCTATTATTGGCCCAATTATTAAGGCTATCTTTTTTTCCCCTAACTGTTCAAGATTTCTATTAAAACCTACGTAAGAGACAATCTCTTTAAAATCTACTTGAAGTTAGTAATTGTATTTTTTTTAAGACTGTATTTGTTTGAGAGAGGTAGAGAGAGAGCATAAGTAGGCAGAGCAGCAGGCAGAGGGAGAGGGAGAAGCAGGCTCCCCGCTGAGCAGGGAGCGAGATGAGAGGCCTAATCCCAGGATCCTGAGATCACGACCCGAGCCGAAGGATCACGACCCGAGCCGAAGGCAGACGCTTAACCGACTGAGCCACCCAGGCGCCCCTAGTAATTGTATTTTTGTGGTTAGACATTTCTTTCTTTGGTAGTCTGTTGTGGGATTTGACCAACTTCTTTCACTGAATTGTCAGATATACCATCTAACACAAGAACAGATAAACTTTTAGGTAATAGACTGTCAGCTGGGCAAGAGAAACTGATAAACCAGAATGCTGGTTAATTTGCCTGACAGGGTAATTGTTAGCAACTGGGTAGAACTATTCAGAAAACTTCTATAGACTTCAGAAGTTCTTTAATGAACAAAATAGGATACAACACTTAAAGCCTGGGATGTCTGGAAGACTTGTGGACAAGGATGGCTCCTTGTTTTATTACTTGTCTGTTGAACATAACCCACTGGGATCTTTTTGCTCTTGCCTTACAGTAGAGTGGTGCCTTGATCTTGACTTTTTATGTTCTCTTTCCTGCTGGTATACCTCTGGAACATACAGATGGATCACTTGGGAGGTGTTAAATATTTTTAGTTGCAGAGGAAGCCAGAGACCCGTTTGCTCAATAAAGTATCTCACCAACATGACATCCTAAGCCTCAGTAGATATTCGATGAGTACTTGGGCAGCTTGGCTTCATTTTTTTTTTTAAAGCCTCTGACTTTGAAGATTTGTATCCTAGAATGTCTCATACTGCATGCGATAGGCATTTTCTTTATCCTCTTTTTCCATCTGAACAACATGTGGAACCTGACCGCGAGGAAGTGCTCTAGTTCGGCCAGTCCCCTGGCCTGTGTCTCATTAGCTCTGTCATGCTGCTGCCGTCATCTGAGATGCTCAGGAAGTGGTCCGGGCCTGCAACATGTAACAGATTTGGAAGTTCTTCTTGCTGAAAGGCTGCTCTCGTGGCTACACCTTGAAGGCTCATGTGGACTGAAACTGGAGCCAGACAGATGGTGAGGCATACGGGAAAGAACACGCAGGGGCAGGCGTGGGAATCCAGCTACTCTGATGGTTTTCCCTGGCAAGTAGTTTCCAAGGAGGCCGTTGCCAGCAGAAGTGCCCTCCTTAGAAGTACTGCTGCCTTTAGAAAATGTGACCCTGTCGTCCCCTCTGTCCCCTTCCCATTTCAGTCAACATGGTTTGTTAAAAAACTAAACTCCTTAAAAACAAACAAACAACAAAGAGAGGCTGCTTTCGCTTTCTCATGTCTCATTTATTCTTCACCATACTAGAGTTCTGGTTTCTACTCGCACCATACCCCTTAAAAGTCCTCTGGCTAAAGGGACCAGCCACTCCCGTTTTTTTAAAGGTCTTCAGTAGCCTTTTTAAGCTTTTTTAAAGTTTTCATTTTTATTTAAAAAACACGTAGGAGTAGTTTAAAATTCCAATAGCTCTACTGAGATTACAGTGGAAAGGAACAGTCCCTCCCCCTGCCCCACCGCTATCACTCCCCAAAGGCAAATGCTAAATATTTGTTTGTTGGAGAGGGAGAGTGGGGAGGGGCAAAGGCAGCGAGAGAATGAATCCTCTGCAGGCTCCAAGCTGAGTTCTGAGGCCAATGCAAGGCTCCATTGAACCCAGAGTCGATGCTTAACTGAGCCACCCAGGCGCCCCAGACACTAAATATTTTTGCATTATCTTCTAGTATTCGCCTCCATCTTTAAATACTAGGTTTATTTTGCCACTTACTGCTTCTCCTGCCATGGAGAATACGGATTTAGCTCATGCACATCATTTACCCACATGCACACTTCTGTTCTTACCCTCAGTATCCTTCTCACCCAACTTCTGGTTCAGTCGGTATTCTAAGCTACCGTTCCCTAGATATACTGAGCCATAGTATGCTGAGCTCCTTTCTTACACTGCTTTTGTCCTCATTTTGCCTTGTTTGCTTCTTTTCCCTGCACCTATCACCAGTTCATCCCCAAGATCCCAACACCACTGTAACATTTCTCTTAATATGGATAGGACAGACCCAGATCCTTTTTTGTCTGAAATCTTCCCTGGAACCCTCCTGGCCTTTTCCAGGTTGGGCGCTGAGTTAGGATGCTAGGGCTGCCTTAACAAAGCACCAGCTTGGGCCGCCTAAACAACAGAAATTTACGTTCTCACAACAGAAATTCGCGTTCTCACAGTTCTGAGGGCTACACGTCCGAGCTGAAGGTGTCGGCAGGGCTGGTCTCTTCTGTGTTTAGAGATGGCCATCTTCTCCCTTTGTCCTTACATGGTCTTCCAGCTGAGACTGTGTTCAGATTCCCTCTTACTAGGACAGCAGTCATACTGGATTGATGCCACCCTTATGACCTTGTTTAAACGTATTACCTCTTTAAAGACCCTGTTTCCAAATGTAATCACATTCTTGAGATCCGGGAGGTTAGGGTGACTTCAACATGAGAATTTATCAGGGGTGGAGAGTGGTACAATTCAGCCCATGACAGGGACCTTGATTGTTCTCTCTGCCTGGAGCATAGCTGTTGCCCTGGAATTTCTCTCCACTATCACCCTGGTCATTTCTTATACCCTTCTTCTGTTTCCTGGATCCCATAGCTACTGCGTTAGGGTGTACTTCCTTGTTTGGTGGAGTATATCCTTCCTTAGCTTCCTAGGGAAGGTTAATGGGATGTAAAGTTTTTGAGACTTGCATGTGTGAAATGGATATAATCTCTCCATTTCACTGATAATTTGTTAGGCTGTAGACTTGTAGGTAGGCCCTTCTGAATCCACTTATTCATACATTTTGTTGTTGCTCCTGAAACCCTGTGCTATTGTGATTCTCAAGCTTTTATTTGTGACCTGTGATATTTCTCTCCGAAGGCTTTAGGATCTTCTTTATCTCAAATATCCTGGAATTTCACGATATGTTTAAAAGTCTGTTTTTTTATTTGTAATGCCGTATACTTAGTGAGCCCTTTCAGCCTGGCAACTTGTGACTATCAGTCCTGGGAAGTTTTCTGTTTTTATCTCTTCTATTTCAGGAACCTCTATTAGTTGAATATTGGATTTTTTTTTTTTTTTGAAATATACCTTTAAGTTAATTATGTATTTTTTCTCTTATTTTCAGTTTTTAACCTTTTTGCCCTTTCTTTTTTTAAAATCAGGAGAATTTCCTCAGCTTTATTTTCTACCTTCCATATATTATTTTCTGAATGACTTTTTTTTTTAAGATTTTATTTATTTATTTGACAGAGATCACAAGCAGGCAGAGAGAGAGGAGGAAGCAGGCTCCCTGCTGAGCAGAGGGCCCGATGCGGGGCTCAATCCCAGGACCCTGGGATCATGACCTGAGCTGAAGTCAGAGGCTTTAACCCACTGAGCCACCCAGGTGCCCCCTGAATAACTTTTTTTTCAGATACTTTTTTTTTTTCCTTTAAGGAATCAGCATTTATTCTGCCTTCCATTTTTATTTTTTTTTTAAAGATTTTATTAGTTATTTGACAGAGAGAGAGATCACAAGTAGGCAGAGAGGCAGGCGGTGGGGGGGCGGGGAGCAGGCTCCCCGCTGAGCAGAGAGCCCGATGTGGGGCTCATCCCAGGACCCTGAGATCATGACCTGAGCCGAAGGCAGAGGCTTAACCCACTGAGCCACCCGGGTGCCCACTTTTTTTTTTTTTAAGATTTTATTATTTATTTGTCAGAGAGAGAGAGCGAGCACAGGCAGACAGAGCGGCAGGCAGAGGCAGAGGGAGAAGCAGGCTCCCTGCCGAGCAAGGAGCCCGATGCGGGACTCGATCCCAGGACGCTGGGATCATGACCTGAGCCGAAGGCAGCCGCTGAACCAACTGAGCCACCCAGGCGTCCCTGCCCACTTTTTTTAAATGAATGTATTCTTTTTTCTCTCCAGAATTACCAATTATGTTTAGGTTTCTTCTGTTTCCTGCTGTTTCCCTTCTTTTTTTTTCCCCTTCTTTCCCTTCAACTGTTTCCCTTCTTTTTTCAAAAATTGTTTGTTTGTTGATGACTGTCTCTCCTGTTAGAGGTATTCTTGGGATATCTGGTAACCTTTGCCCATCTTTTCGTACTTAAGATTGAGGCATTCAAAACTGATGGAAGCCTTGCTTGTCCCATGGTGGATTTGTAATCATAATGTTGTCAGTTTGCTTTTTGTTTACTTCCCCCTTGCTGCACGCATTTAGGTTTTATTTTCTCCATTCTGACAGTTGCTGTCTTTGATAATTTTTTGCTCTCTCATCTATCATTTGGTATCTCTCCCCATTGTCTTTTGAGTTTTTAAACCATAAAAATTCCTTTTTTTGACATTTTGGGTAGAAATAGAGATACCAATATTTGGTCAGTCCAGCCAGTGTAATGAGCATCTGCTGCCAATAAAATGGAGTTTGGGATTTATCCTCAGTCTAACAAGCGTGATTTTTATACATTGTGTCCCAGAAGTGTAGGCCTTTGAGTGTCTATCCTCAGTCACGATTTGGTCTTGTAATGTCAGTCACAAACACTCTTGCTGTGGCGGGAAGCCCCATATAGGAACCTGTGTGAACCACCTTTCTAATGTAATTCTAACAACTGCCCCAAAATTATGTCGTACACATTATGTCACATGTCTTTATCTTCCAGGTTGTTGACTTGGCTATAATGGTGCTGTGGTCTCTGAGAGCAAATCATTCCCATTCTTGAAGCCTATCTCAGTAAAGCCTTCTTTCCCAACTCTAC
The DNA here is from genome assembly GCA_004024625.1 of Mellivora capensis. Classification (NCBI taxonomy): domain Eukaryota; kingdom Metazoa; phylum Chordata; class Mammalia; order Carnivora; family Mustelidae; genus Mellivora; species Mellivora capensis. Next base: position 23,933 of record PISX010008461.1, read on the forward strand.
CCCCTATTGATTCATACCTTTTCCTACAAGGTACCTTGTGTCACTATTTAGTATTTATTTCATTTATATTGCAGCTTCCAAGCACAGTCTCAGATTCCCTCAACACCCCCCTTCCTTCCCAAAGGCGCCATCTGTTATCCGGCCCACAGTCCCCTTTTCCGTCTTGCCAGCAAACCTTACTGCACTCCCTGAGCCAACTAAGGCCCAGGTTAATCAAGGCCCTTACAGCCTCCACACCAAGCCCTCTCTCTTCTGTCATTTCTCCACGTTAGAGCTGGAGGAGATGCTCTACTGCCAGCACAGGATCGGGCTTTCTGAACTGCCAATGAAGGGATGATCAGAAATGTTGAGGAGGAAGCTCCCCCTGTGGGGAGCCTTGATTAATGAAACACAGAGGACAGGAGGGCACCTGACAGGCAAATTCTCCCCCTCCTTGCTCCCTTCTGTGGAGGACTGTGGGAAAGGTTTTTCCTTTCAAGCCTTCTAGAGAAAGCTTAGCCCACTGAGCAGACACTTGCCAAACGACCCTGCCAATGAGGAAATCCATTACCTCACATTGCTTTGCAGCTTTCCTTGCTTCACTGCCCTTTTTTCCCTCACTCTCACTAGTCTGCACATTTCCCAAGTAGAACATCAGCACTTTAACCCTTGTATCAGGCTCTGCTTTCCAGAGGACCTAGGTAAGGTTCTCAAGCATTTGTTAATAAATTTGGCAGTCATAGGTTTTTAATTGTTCAACCATGTATACGAAAGTGGGAAGTACCAGAGCTCTTCCTGATCTGACATGGAGATCCTACACATGTTTATACCTTTGGGAATACAGAAATGTCATTTATATTCAAGGTAACAATTTACCAGGAAGTATAGGCTATAGACTTTTGGGTAGGAATTTATTCTCAGGGTTATCTTCACATGACTTGGGAATAGTTTTTGGAGTTTCGGTGTCTTCCATGACCCATTTGTTCAGATAACACTTCCAAGGTTAGACTCACTTTAGCAGAACGGTAACAGTTATGCATATTTATGCAGGTTTATATATTGTAGAGAACAAGGCTGATATTCTTGTGAAAGTTCTCATTTAACACTTTACCAAAGCAGATCTTTTGAACTCATTTTATGATGCGTAGTGACCTCTTCCTCTGCAACTGTAGTAAAGGGATTAACTTTATCCCTGAGATGACTTTATTTTTTTTAAGATTTTATTTATTTGACAGAGCACACACAGTGCTCATGTGTGCACATGAGCAGGCAGAGGGAAAGGAAGAAGCAGGTTCCCTGATGAGCAGGGAGCCCAACAAGGGGCTTGATCCCAGGACCCCAGCTGAAGGCAGAGACTTTAACCCACTGAGCCATCCAGGCGCCCCAACCGAGATGACTTTTTAAGAACAGTAAAATTCATCCTTTTTTAGTGTACAGTTCAGTGAGTTTTAACAAATGCTTTGTTTTATAATGACTACCGCAACTGAGAGCCTTGCCGTCACCCCCAAAACTTTCCTCATGTTACTTTGTAAGTAACTGCTCCCACCAACCCCATACCCTGGTAACCACTGATCGGTTTTTGGTCTGTATTTTTGCCTTTTTCAGAATGTCATGAGTTTAATCAAATAGTATATAGCCTTATGGATGTGATTTCTTTTATTTAGCGTAATGCTTTTGAGATCCATTTATGTCACTGAAGGGGATCAACATTCGATTCCCTTTTTGTCGCTGAGTTAGCATTCTCTTGTGTGGATATACCACCATTTGTTTATCCAACTACCAGGCGACACTTCCAGTTTTTGACTTTTAAACAAAGTTGCTATAATCATTTGTATGCGGGTTTTTGTGTGAACATAGGTGTTTATTTCCCTTGGAGTGAGATTGCTGCTATGAGGTAACTGTTACGTAATTTTATAAGAAACTGCCAAATGTCTCCAAAATGGCTGAACTATTTTACATCCCCATCAACAGGGTATAGGAGTTCCAGTTGCTCATATCTTTACTAGCACTTAGTATCCTCAATTTTTTAATTGTACCTATTCTAATACCAGTGTATTTTTGTCTCATTGTGATTTTTAAAAGTTTGAGGGGTACCCTCATGGCTCAGTCAGTTAAGCATGTGACTCTTGATTGCGGCACCGATCATGGTCTCAGGGTCATGAGATCAAGCCCCGTGTCAGGCTCCATGCTGCGCACACAGACTGCTTAACGTCCTCTCTCCCTTTCCTTCTACCCCTCCCCTCCCTACCTTCCTCTCCCAAAAACTAAATAAAAGTTTGAGATATAATTGACATGATATACTGTTATGTTTTTAAATGTACAATTTGATACTTCCGGCATATATATAACCGCGGAACCATTGCCACAATTAAGACAGAACATACCTGTTACCCCTAAAGTTTCCTTGTGCTGTTTTGTAATTCCCTTTTTCCACCCAAGGCCCCCACCTAAGCAACCACTGATCTGCTTTGTGTCACTGTAGTCTTACGTAAGTGGAATCATACAAAATGCACTATTTTAATGGCTGGCCTTTTTTATTGAGCGTGATCATTTTGAGACTCATCCATGTTATTCTATGTGGCAACAGGTGGTTCCTTTTTATTGCCAAATTGTAGTCCATTGTATGGATATATGATTTGCTTATCCATTCACTTGATGAACATTATGGTGGTTTCCAGCTGTGGATGGTTACAAATATGCTGCTAAAAACTGAGCTGCTTTTTTTTAATGTTTATTTTTAATCAGCTTTATTGAGGTATAATTTATTGTCTATAAAATATACTTTTAAAGTGCATAGTATGATGAATTTTTACAAAGTCCTACTCCCTATGTAACTAACACCATATCAAGATCTAGAACATTGGCTTCATGGCAAAGATTCCCTTGGGGTTTTTTCCAGGCTCCTCTCTCACTTCTCCATTCCCAGCAATCTTTTGCTTTCTAGTCACTCTAAAATAAATTTGTAATTCCTAGAGTTTTGTAGAAAAGGGATCATACAGTAATAAATTCTAGTGTTTTTTTCTGAGTATGTTTTGTGATTCATCCATGTTGTAAGTATTGTCAAGTATCAGTAATTCATTCCTTTTTGTTAATGATGATAATAATAATAATAATAATGCTGTATTCCATTGTATGAATCTACCACAATTTGCTTATCCATTGACATGTTGTTGGGCATTGGGTTGTTTCCAGTCTTTTGCTGTTAAGAGTAAAAGTTGCTGTGAACATTCATGTACAGGCCTTTGTATGTACATGTTTTCATTTTTCCTGGCAAATGCCAAGGAATGAAATTGCTGAGTACAGTAAATACACATTTGATTCATTAAGAAACAGACACTCTTTTCTAAAGTGGCTGTACTATTTTATAGAACTCAAACCAGCAGTACCGATTGTGTTTGACAACACTTATATTAGCAGTTTTTAAAATTTTAGTTATGTGGGTGTGTAGTAGTAGCTCATTATGTTTTAAATTTGCATTACTCTGCTATGATGTTGAGGATCTTATGCATTTATTGGCCTGATTCATGTATCTTTTATAAAGTGTTCAAATATGTCACCCAGGGACGCCTGGGTGGCTCAGTTGGTTGGACGACTGCCTTCGGCTCAGGTCATGATCCCGGAGACCCGGGATCGAGTCCCGCATCAGGCTCCCAGCTCCACGGGGAGTCTGCTTCTCCCTCTGACCTTCTCCTCGCTCATGCTCTCTCACTGCCTCTCTCTCAAATAAAGAAATAAAATCTTAAAAAAAAAATATGTCACCCATTCATATTAGGTTGTTTTCTCTTACTGAGTTATAGGCGTTCTTTATATAGTCTGAATGCCAATCTTTGGTCAGAATATCTTTTTCACATATATATTCCCACGTATTCAAGCCAAAGGGTACTAAGGCCTTTGTGTCTCAGAGCCTTTGAACTCCGTGTTGGCTGGAATGCTGTTCTCCCAGATCATACAGCTTGCTTCCAGACCTCCTCCAGTTACTTTCTGGTGAGATCTTAACCATCCTATTTGAAATAGTAATACCCACGGCCAGGCATTCCTCCCTTTTTCTAGCTTTTTTCTCGATAGCACATATCTACCCGGCAGCTATATTTGTTATTTACCTGTGTAAATGTACCTGTTTAAAGAAAAGTGCTGTCCAAGAAGAGCGCCAACCATAAACATGGAAAATAATTCTCTGCAACCTGTTTAGAGGATTACTTCCTCTCTTGGAGGCGGATACACTCTTACGGACGAGAAATTTCTGAGCCTGCTAGATGCAGGAAGAGGTTCATTTCATCAGTCACCTATCTTTTCATTTCATCCTGTCACCTATCTTTTAAGTACCGGAGGCAAGTCTGTCCATTCCCTCTCCCTACGAGCCCTCCCTAAATGACCGACCGCACGGAGAGCAAGAAGGGAGTCCCGCTTGCCCCGCAGAGAACTGTAGCGGAGACGAAGGAGTTCATCCTGGCTAACACTGTTCTTTGCACTGGAAGAAACCTACGTCTCGCCCAACACGCGTCGGAGACAAGGCTGAGACTCGGCACTGAAACCTCAGCGTCCAGTCCCGGGATCCTTACCGTCCCCGTCGCCGGAAGTGACGGACAGGGCCCCCGTCACTCCGCGTCCGGGGACCTCAGGCTGGGGAAGAAGCGTGTCAGGAGGGGCGGACGCCGCTTCGGCCCGGCTTCCGGAAAGCGAGGGCTTTGTTTCCAAGGGGAAGGTCTTCTGGGCGGGCCGGAAGCGCGAGCGTGTGGGTCCTCTCGGGGTTGGAAGGCCAATCCCGGGAACGTAGCCCGGCTGGGGCAGGCGCCCGCTCACTGACGTCGTGAAAGGGCGGAGAAGCGCGTCTAAGAGGGACCTGGACCCGGGGCTTTGGGCGCCCTGGTAAATGGACTCTTAACGGCAAGTGGGAGGAAAGAAGGAATCGAGGCTCTGCCTGTCGGGCGCGCAGAGCGGGGAGAGAGCCCGGGCACCGGAAGCCGGAGAGGCCGCGGCGGCGGCGGCGGCCGATAAGAGTGTGGGCCGGGCGCGCCTGCGAGCGGAGGGAGCGACGGCTCGGAGTGGCGGGGCTGGGGGCTTTATCGCACGAGCAGCGGAAGGACCCGCTGTGGCTTACTTTTTGAGGGGATCGCTCTTTCTGCCGGCTGGGGGTCGGCTGGTGGGAGGGCGGGAACTGCGAGGTGACAGCCCCTGGAAGGCCACAGGAGCGGTGCTCTGGGGGCGGTGGGTATAGGCAAGAAGTGGACGGGCCAGAGGGATACCTAAGAGGTAGAATCGTCAGGACTGTGGATTAGGTATGGGGTAGGTGTTCGGGGATGATTCCAAGTTTCTGGCCTAAGTGAGGGAATTTATTTTGACCTTTGCCAGGGGTCCTTTTCCCCCTAGTGTTAAAACATAAGCAGCGAAGAGGTTTTTCCCCTGCTGATTATATGTATTCCTATTTTGTGTGCTCACTGTAGAAAATTCAGAACGGACTTTTTTTTTTTTTAATAGAAGGTAAAAATTACCAATATTCCTACCACCCGAGATGGCCATATTTTGGTGTGTTTCATGTTTTTGTTTTGTGTGCATCTTTTTTGTGAAATTGGGAATATATTCGTTATATTTTTCTGCATCTTTTTCCTCCCATTGGACACTCCCATGACAATAAAGATTGAACTGCGGTGTGCCAAGATATGATCCACACATACTGTTTTTTTCCTAATAAAAACTCAGGTATCATTCCACCAAGTCAGAACTTTTTGGTTTATTTTCCTTTCAGTATTTTTTATGTACTTTTTTGAGAAGTCCACTATTTATGCTACATTTTAGGTTTTGTTTTTCAATCACATTTTTTTTTTTTTAAGATTTTATTTATTTATTTGTCAGAGAGAGAGAGCGAACGAGAGAGCGAGCACAGGCAGACAGAGTGGCAGGCAGAGGCAGAGGCAGAGGGAGAAGCAGGCTCCCTGCCGAGCAAGGAGCCCGATGCGGGACTCGATCCCAGGACGCTGGGATCATGACCTGAGCCGAAGGCAGTTGCTTAACCAACTGAGCCACCCAGGCGTCCCTCAATCACATGTTTTTAATCAATGTTATTTATTGCTGTTTTCACACATCCTTAACTGCTTTTCGGGACTATAGTTTTTGTTTGTTTGTTTGTTTTTTTAATTTATTTATTTGTCAGAGAGAGAGGGAGAGCGCGAGCGAGCACAGGCAGACAGAGTGGCAGGCAGAGGGAGAGGCAGAGGGAGAAGCAGGCTCCCTGCTGAGCAAGGACCCCGATGTGGGACTCGATCCCAGGACGCTGGGATCATGACCTGAGCCGAAGGCAGCCGCTTAACCAACTGAGCCACCCAGGCGTCCCGGGACTATAGTTTTTAATGGTTGTTTAGTCACAACAAATTCCGTTATTAGCTAGATAATTTTTCAACTTTTTGCTATTAGGATGATGAGAGGGACATCTAGTTTACATAAATTTTCAGGTTTTTGGTTTATTCTTTGAAAAGACTCCTAGAAATGGAACCAAGTAAAAGGATAAAATGAATTTATCAAATTGCCTCATCCAAATATCTCACTAAGACTTTGATTGAAATTCTTTAAAGATCATATTTTTGCAATACTTTGTTTATCAATTCAAAGATATGGTTGTCTTTCTGGTTAGTCAAGTTCTTGTCTTTTACGTTTCTTTTATATCTTTGTCCTTTCCTTATTAAACTTATGTGTAAGAAAGGGCCAGTAATTGATCTTTTTTTCTTTTTCTTTTTTTAGTGATTGTACCCTCCCTGTTCAGATGTCATGTATGAAATGAGTATCTTTGAGTCAGGTGTCATACTTTCTTCAATAAAATTTTCTTAATATTTGTGTCTAGGTTCTGCTAAAATTACATATAATGGTAAGCCCAGAAAGATAAAAAGGCTAAGTTGGCATGAGGTTTTACTAATACCATCAGCAACCTCTTGTCTAACAAATTCCTGACATTCTGCTCCTGCTTGGCTATTAGAGAAGCTTCCCCTCAGCCTTGCATCAGATCCTGTCTGTACAACAAGGGAACCAGGCAGCAACCTTGATCCTTTCTGAAGAATGGTAAAGGAAGCTAGAAACAACTCAGCGTGGGTGGGAAGACATCTCATGAGGATGCCAAATGTGCTTTTGGAATGGATTCTTCTAGTTTAACAATTCTGCCATCTTATTAAAGTTATTTTATTTGTTAGCAAGGCTATTTTTAGTGAATTATAACATTAACTTTTAAACAAAGTCTTTTGGTCTTTTTGGTTTTATGCAAATAGAATCCTGCTTGTCTATGAAATGCAGTTAACACATCAGCTGGACCTGTTTCCCGAATGCAGGGTGACCCTTCTGTTATTTAAAGATGTAAAAAATGCTGGAGACTTGAGAAAAAAGGCCATGGAAGGTGCTATTGATGGTTCACTAATAAACCCTAAGGTGGTGAGTATAAGTGAGACTAGCTGAGCTATAACAGGGCATTGAAGAGTATGTTAATTTTTCATGATGTTATAGGTTAGCCTAAAATTGTCACCTTTGGGTAAAGAGTTCTTGTCCAGACTTTGGAGTCAGACTGGGCCAACCTTGAATTTAACATTGAATAGAAGCCTAAGTGCTGGGAACTTCCCCCAGGAGATAAAGGTTGTGGTCAGGCTCTGACCTAATGGAAATTCCTGGATCTTCATCTTCTCATCTAAACTAGAAAAAAATCTCTGCACAGGATTTGAAGGGGCACATGCACCCAAATGTTTACAGCAGCAGTGTCCACAATAGCCAAAATATGGAAAGAGCCCAGATGTCCATCGACAGATAAAGATGATGTGGGATATATATATATAATGGAATAGTATTTCGCCATCAAAAAAGAATTGCAATTCTTGTTGCCAATTGCAGCAACGTGGGTGGAACTAGAGGGTATTATGCTAAGCAAAAGAATTCTGTCAGAGGAAGATGAATACCATATGATTTCACTCATGTAGAATGTAAGAAAACATGAATATAGGGGAAGGGAAGGAAAAATAATGATGAAAATAGAGAGGGAGGCAAACCATAAGATATGGAACTCTAGGAAACAAACAGGGTTGCTGGAGGGGAGGAGGGTGTAGGGATGGGGTAACTGGGTGATGGGCATTTGATGTAATGAGCACCGGGTGTTATATATAAGTGATGAATCCCTGAATTCTACCCCCGAAACTAATAATATACTATATGTAAACTAAACTGAATTTTAAAAGTAAATAAAAATTTAAAAAAGCTATTAGTTGGGGGAAAAACAAATCTCTGCACAGGAGGCAGGTATAGTGGCTAAGAGGCCACACCATGGAAACACGGCAGAATTTAATCCCAGCTCTGCCATTACAACGTTGAGCAAGTGGTGGCCAAACTTCAGAGTGTGCTTACTCTGTTCCTTTCCGTATACCAGCTCAGTCTTCACAACAACCTTATGAAATAAGTACTATGACTATCTGCATCTAACAGATAAAACAGGAATTTGCCCAAGTCCCCTCAGTGGCTAAGTGACAGAGCTGGGATTCAAACCCAGGCACTCTTTGCTTTGGTTTCCTTATCCACTGCACATGAATAATAATATTGATTTCATAGGGTAGTTTTAAGGATTAAAATATCACACGTAAAATGTTTAGAATATGGCTTTTCCCATGATATTCTCAACAAATGTTATTTAAAAAATTTTCACTAAAGTTTCTTGCAGCTTTAAAATTCTGTGATTTTCTGAACACCCAGCAATTTTGAAAACGTAGTCCACAGAAATTGTGATGAAGTAAAACAGCCTGACACTGGAGTTACCAAAAGCTAAGGCATGCATCTCCAGGGTGCTCCAGATGCTCCATGTGTAATTCTTTCTGTCCTCTTTGGTAGATTGTCGATCCATTTCAGATACTTGTGGCAGCAAACAAAGCAGTTCATCTCTACAAACTGGGAAAAATGAAGACAAGAACTCTATCAACTGAAATTATTTTCAACCTTTCCCCAAATAACAATGTAATTAATATGGATTTCACTTTATTTCTGTTGACCTTGTCATGATATACCATATGTTCCCTAGTGTTGGGTTGGAGGCTGAATTCCTGTATGCCTATTGTTGGTAACAAAGCAAAATAATAGTTAAGAGAGTTCTAGACAGAATTGAGGTTTAGCACTGCCTCTTACTAGACACATAAGCTTAGTTATTTCAGATATGAGTAAACAAAAGTTAAGCTACATGAAATGAGGACAGTTTTATCTGTCCTTATCATATGATAGGACCAGGAAGATCCCCCTAAATGATGTATACATTTAAATGGTAAAACATTAAGCATAGATATTTGTGTGTTACCGTGCACATCTATTCTCCCTATAAACTCCTTGAGGATAGAACCCATGTCTTTTCCATATCCAGAAGTCTTTGGGTTAACAGCCCTTAACATGGGCGCTCTCACACCTCCGGAGCACAGGAAGTTTGTGGTTTGAGGTACTGACAGTAAGTTACTGAGCTAAAGACATTCCATATGTGGCACATTAAAAAAAACCCTGGAAATTTTGCTGATGAAGTTTGAGTATTACTACTACTGTTAATAACACAACTAGGTAATACTAGCATCCAGAGGATAATTGGGAATGCTGCAGCATGATTTAAAATAATGTTTGAAATTTTATAAAATTTATAAAATGCAGGGTAATAGAATTAACTCCTTGGTACCTGGAGAAAAACATTTCCAGATAATTATTATTTCTTTGAGACCATTTGAAATAACTTGAGAAACTATTCAATTCAGTAAGCATCTGTTGGGCTGGTCCCTCTTGGCTATAGTTCCAGGGCAGGAGAAAGAAACACGCTCCTGAGGAAGGCAGGGAAACAATAGAAATCCAACTGCTCTAAGATAAGTGATATATTGGGAATAAGTCGTCAAACCTATGGGAACAGCATGGAAACAACTCCTGTAAGGAGGAGGCTGTAGCGGGGAGTGCCGTGTGCACTGGACGGTGAAGGATGAGGCACTCCAGACAGGAGGAGGAAAAGTGTGAAATGATAGGACCCCCACACAGTCCAGGCTGGCTAGAAGGTAGGCCTGCATGGCTGGAGGGTCACCAGGGATCAGGAGGGGGTGTTTGTGTGCCATGCCAAGAATGGGCTTGCCTGTGCAGTAAGGAGGTGTACCTGTGAGCAGAGAGTGCACTAGAGGCATAGCTGGCGGGCATTAGGAAGGGCTGTTGAAGGGAAACACTGTAGGTGGAGAGAACCATTTGGAAATGTAAAATAACCCCCAGCCAGAGAAGGAGGCTGATGGGGAGATGTTTCAGACACAGAAACTACTAGTATATTATCTTGCCTTTTTTTCCCCTTAGATTTCAGAAGCTTTGAAAAAATTTGGTATCTCAGCAAATGACAGTTCAATTCTAATTGTTTACGTTGAAGAGGGAGAAAAAAAAAATCAAGAAGACCTAATCTCTCAGGTTGAAGGTCATCAGATTTCTCTGAAAAACCTTCCCGACGTAACAAATATTGCAGAAGTCAAAAAGGTTTGTAAATCTGTATTTTTAGAAAGAGTGCCTGAGTGGCTCAGTGGGTTAAAGCCTCTGCCTTCAGCTCAGGTCACGATCCCCGGGTTCTGGGATCCAGCCCCAAGCCCCACATTGGGCTCTGCTCAGCAGGGAGCCTGCTTCCTCTTTCTCTGCCTGCCTCTCTACCTAATTGTGATCTTTGTCAAATAAATAAAATCTTAAAAAAAAAAAGTGATGAAGAATAAAACCAATGCTTTTTGCTTATTGATCACCAATGCTTGGGTTTTTTTTTTTTTTAAGAAAAGTTAATGTAATTAAAAATTACTTGAAAATAATTATAGAGGCTAAGAATTAGAAGGTGCAGGTTTATGTAAATATAGTTAGAAATTTAGTTGATAAAAGCATTATCTAAGTAAGAATAAATACATTCTATATTTTATATTTCTAATGCACTGTGTAAGCTTGGCTGTGTTTTTTTTTTTTTTAATATTTTATTTATTTTGAGAGAGCACCCAGAGCAAGAGAGGGAGCTCGAGCAGGGGAAGGGAGAGGGGCAGAGGGAGAAGCAGACTCCCAGCTGAGTAGGAAGCCCTGTGCAGATGCAGATGTAGGGGTTGATCTCAGAACCCTGGGATCATGACCTGAGCTACCCAGGCTCCCCTGTGTAAGCCTGATCTTTAATGTCTAGATGTACACTTTTAAAATTGGTACAAATTTGGTTTCTGTGTTTAGAGGGTTAATCACCATAACTGCAATTTATTTTTTTTTTATTTTTTTATTTTTTTTTTAATTTATTTATTTGTCAGAGAGAGAGAGCGAGACAGGGAGCACAGGCAGAGTGGAAGGCAGAGGCAGAGGGAGAAGCAGGCTCCCTGCTGAGCAAGGAGTCCGATGTGGGACTCGATCCCAGGACACTGGGATCATGACCCGAGCCGAAGGCAGCTACTTAACCAACTGAGCCACCCAGGCGTCCCCATAACTGCAATTTAAAGAGAACTTTTGACATAAGTGATGAGTTGCCATCTACTTTGTATATTTTAATCACGTTTGTGATTTGTGATTTCATGCCATTATCCCAGTAGATGAATGATAAAAATTTCACTTATACATATTTGTATGATGAAAATGAGTAGTGCATGAATATATTAGCATGCCATAATTTGTCTTCTATCTTTACAGATATATAAACTGTCTTCACAAGAAGAAAGTATTGGAACATTATTGGATGGTATCATTTGTAGAATGTCAACAAAAGATGTTTTGTGAAATGACAAATATTAAAAATTTTCAGCATTTATTTAAAAAACATGGATTTTTCTTATTATATATGTTCAGTTGTAGAAAACACAGAATGTTACAACAAAGAAAAAAAGCCCCTACTGTCTTCTCTCTTAATATTTTAAAAGATAGCCACTGTTGCTATTATGTGTTCTTATCTTCTAGTCTCCTGTTTCTATTCAAATATATTTCATCTTTATGTAATTGGAATAATTGGGCGTTTACTAGGTTCTTGCCTTAGTGATTTTATATTCATCAGTTCATATCCCTGCCCTTACTTCTGGCTACTCTGGCATTTCCCTTCCAAGCGTCCTGGTTCCAAGGGTTTTACATACAAGAATTCATTCATCATAACCTTAGGAGGTAAATACTGGTATAACCACCATTTTACACACAAGGCAACTAAAAGATTATACAAATAGTAAGTAACTTGCTCAAGGTCATTCGGCTAGTATTAAGTCATGTTTTATAGATGGTTTGGGTTTTCTTTTCTCACTTTGTCTTCTATTTTGATTGTAGTAGTTAAGACTGTCTTGGTTAAGGGTCAGCACACTTGAAGGGCCAGATAGTCTTTTCAGCTTTGTAGGCCGTAAGGTCTCTGTTGTACCCTCTCAACTCTTGCTGTCATAGTATCCATAGGCCATAAATGATGAGTATGGCTGTGTTTCAACAAAACTCAATTGACAAAAATAAATGGTGGGCAGGATTTGACCTGAGGCCATACTTTGTGGACTTCTGGGTTAGATTAGGCTTCAGTTACAGTCCCTAAAGCTCACTGGCTTCACACAACAGACCAAAGTCTGTGTCATCCTCAGTCTGCATAGCCAATGTGAAGCAGTAAACACAAGGGGCAGTGACTCAAACCGGGTCTGCTTATCTCACGTTCCATGGTCCAAAGCCAGTCATGTGGTCTTGCCAACCTCATAAGGGACAGAGAAGTGTGATCCTTCCACATGCTGGAAATAGGGAGATGGAAATACTTAGTGGTTTCTATCATGATCATAAGTAATAAAGCATAGGAACATCACTGACATTTCTTGTCTGTAGTGTGCTTAGCTTTTTATATGTACTACCTCATTTAGTCCTACTACAATCTAGAAAGATTTTTACCAGCAAGGAAACAGATCTAATCTCTGAAGTCTATTTCAAAAAGTTTCAAACCTAAAGAACAATTAACAATAATACAGAAAAAGTCCATGTACCTTTCATGTGAATTCACTATTTGTTCTTAACACTTTCCTACATTTGTTTGCTCTTGCCTCTTGCTCTCCTATCTGCCTGTCTGTGCTCAGGTTTGTAGAATACACACACACACACACACACACACACACACACTTGCTGAATGATTTGAATGTAAGTTATAGACCTGGCACTCCAGCCTACACAGTGTTTAGTTGTTATATCTCCTTTCATCTACAGCAAACCTTTTAAGAGTGATGTTGACATTTTTTGAAGAGCACCCGAAGAATTCCACACTGTCTGGATTTGTGCATGATTTACATCAGCTTAAATCTTTTTGGAAGTAATGTTGGGTCCTTGCCATTGCCTGTTACCACGCAATGTCCGTTGGCCCCATCATTAGTGATAAAAGTTTGATCCTTGGTTAAGGCGGTGCCTCCCCCAGACCTCTCCATTACAAAGGCATCTCTTCTCCTGACAGAGCATTTCAGCTGCCCGGGACTAACAGTCTGATCCCAATAACCCCGGGCCCCGTGCTCCGAACACCTCCATGGCATGGCTCCTCCCATGCCATCACTCACTTTCTTTGTACCTTACATGTAAGGTACCTAGTCTCTTCTTACACATTATACTGCTTTCAATGTTTCACTTTTCCAATAAATCTTTGTATATGTTTTTCTTTCAGATAGTTTCTCTAAAGTAGAATTCTTGGGGATGAGCAGTTATACTCATTAGAGAATTTTCAGAGCAGAAAGGTGCCCTTCTGCCCTCCCTACTGCAGCCACTTCCCTGCTCTGGTTTACTAATGGCAGCCACTCTGCACTCACATCACAATATCAAGGAAAGCATAACCTAGTCTGGTTGGTTGAAGAATGAAGTTTGTATTCATCAATTTTGCCTGTTAGTGATGTTTTTATAGTCCTTTCTGCCAATGACCTTCTGTGTTCCCTTCTAGATCAATCCTTCCAATACCCCTGCCCTGCCCCTGTTCTGGGAGGCGGACCTATATGGAAGCAAGAGGACTCTTCTCCTTGGCTTCTGCTTGGGTTTGGCTAAGTAGGTAACCTGCAGGAGACTGGAAAAGGGAAGACAGTGTGAGGCCAACATATTTATTCTGACCCCCTCCCTGCAAGGTCATGTGGGCTGGCTTTGTCCCTGAACCTTTCAGCTCCTGGGTCAGGTTCCTGTCATCTCTCCCTCCCACCTCGCTTCAGGCCTCCTGGGCAATAATACACCCTGTTTCTTGCACCATCCTCGGTCCCTCTCTACCCACCCATACCTTCAGAATTAGTCCCTTTGATCATCTGCATAAAATCGGCTGGAGTTACCCTAGTTTGAGTGTCGGGGCCTGATACTCTCTCACTCTCTCAATTAGTTGTAAGGTTACAGAACATCTCTGTGGAGCTGGAATCATAGTTCTAGGATTCCTGAATATCTTACTAAGGATGACCCACCCACCTACTTCTTTCCCCTTGAAAGGACTTGCCACGGTTTTCTTCTACTCATCTTCTCTAAATAATGAGCTCTCAGTAGAAGTTCGGGGCATTGGCCTGACATTGGGTTATGGGGAGCCCTGATGAGAGGTTAGAGGAGAATTTAAGGAATTTAAGTTAAATGAAACTGAATTGATGTTCTCTTCTCCCTGAGATTTCCAAAATGTAATGCCATTTATGAACTGTCCATCGCACTGGCCCATTTCTGGGCTGCACTGGTGCAGTAGGGAATATTTTGCAAAGATGTAAGTGTGGGGTTTTAATGACTTTTTCCTCTTAAATCCACAACCTTTGGAATAATGGTGATTCTATGAGCCCTCGGGTAGGAGATCTCAGCTTTTCTGGCCTTGGTTTCCCATTTGTAAATGGGACATTGATATCAACCTTAGTTTTTAGATTGTCCTGAATATCAAACAGAGCCTAGGAAAAGAGATTCCTCACAGTAACAAGCATCTGATTTCTCTTTATGTACCAGCCAGCAGTGCTGAGGCAGAGAGGAGAATAAAATAGGACTCGTTGCTGGTGGAAAAATAGAACAGTTCAGCCACTTTGGACAACAGTATGGCAGTTCCTCAAAAAGTTAAACATAAAATCACCATATGACCCAGAAATTCCACTCCGAGGCATATACCCAATAGAACCGAAAACAGGTGCTCAACCCAAAACGTGTACACCAATGTTGATAACAGCACAATTCACAATAGCCAAAAGACGGAAACAACCCAAGTGTCCCTCAATGGATGAATGGATCAAAAAATGGGATATCTCTACCATGGAATATTATGGAGCCATAAAACGTCATGACCTACTGATACAAGCTACAACATGGGTGAGCCTTAAAAACAAAGTGGAAAATGAGATACCACTTCACACCAGTCAGAATGGCTAAAATTAACAAGTCAGAAAATGACAGATGCTGGTGAGGATGCGGAGAAAGGGGAACCCTCCTACACTGTTGGTGGGAATGCAAGTTAGTACAGCCACTCTGGAAAACAGCATGGAGGTTCCTCAAAAATTTGAAAATAGAACTACCCTATGACCCAGCAATTGCACTACTGGGTATTTACCCTAAAGATACAAACGTAGTGATCCGAAGGGGCACGTGCACCCGAATGTTTATAGCAGCAATGTCCACAATAACCAAACTATGGAAAGAACCTAGATGTCCATCAACAGATGAATGGATAAAGAAGATGTGGTATATATACACGATGGAATACTATGCAGCCATCAAAAGAAATGAAATCTTGCCATTTGCAACGACGTGGATGGAACTAGAGGGTATCATGCTTAGTGAAGTAAGTCAATCGGAGAAAGACAACTATCATATGATCTCCCTGATATGAGGAAGTGGAGATGCAACATGGGGGGTTTGGGGGGTAGGAAAAGAAGAAAAGAAACAAGATGGGATTGGTAGGGAGACAAACTATAAGTGACTCTTAATCTCACAAAACAAACTGAGGGTTGCTGGGGGTCGGGGAGTCGGGAGAGGGGGGTGGGGTAATGGACATTGGGGAGGGTATGTGCTATGGTTAGTGCTGTGAAGTGTGTAAACCTGGAGATTCACAGACATGTGCCCCTGGGGATAAAAATACATTATATGTTTATAAAAAAATAAAAAATTAAAAAAAAAAACCAAAGTGGAAGAAACTGAACATAGAAGTTCACCTATCACATGATTCAATTTAAATGAACATCTAGAAAGCTGGTTAGTTGTTGCCAGGGTCTGGTGAGAGGAGGAAAAGAGAGAGACTACGTAGGGGCCAGGAGATGATTTGGGGGTGTGAACATGCTTTGGAACCATGTAGAGGTGGTGGCTGCACAACACAGTGAGTGTGCTGAATGCCAATGAACTGTACACACTACACCAGTTAATTAAAATGTGAAATAATAAACACATGTGCCTTACCTTTGGGAGTTCATGATCTTAGCTAAGTGCCTTTAGACTCTCAGAGCCAGCTGAGGCAGAGCCAGGTAGATTCCCATGCCTCTGTTTCACCATCTGAAGGCCAGAGCCTGGAGTCTCAGTACACCTGAGGTTCCATCACTTGCACAGAGAATGACCCGTAAGTCCTCCATCCAGATGCTGCCATCATTTGGTATGATCGCTCAGACTTTTCTCTCTGCATGCTTGCATCTATACATTAGTTCCAAGTTACGGTTTTCCAAAAATGAGTTAAAACCTACTGTTTTATCATCTTTTTTTTTTATGTCAATATATCCTCACATTATCATTGTTTATGGCTGTGAGGAAAGATGAAAAACCTGGAGACCAAGCCACTGGGTTTTGAGGAGGCCACAGAACCCAGTGAGAATACAAGGAGAGCATGGGGACAGATCACAGACCTCTGGCCCCTCAGCTTGACTGTTAGGTTTTTGACTGGTTAATATTAGACTCGCTAGGAAAACTCAACTGTACTTTGGAGCCCCTTTGGATTCCTAGTTCAAATTCTGCTTAACACTGAAATGTTTAAATATTAAAATGTATGAAACCAATGTAGCAAATACCCATGGCTCACCCCTCAGATTTCGTGTTAAACTCTACCCTTGTGACCTTGCTGGGTGCCAAAGACCTGTCAGCAGTCTCCATCCACTAGGCCTGGGCCCCAGCTGCCAGGCTCTGGTTTCTGACCAGAAGGCTTCAGGATGGTACCACTAAGGGCAGTCACGATCTTTCTCACGAAGTCTGTCTCTCCTGCATCCTCCAGAGGTTCTTGCCAGAAATGTGGCTGTCATCTCTGATCCCTTCCTCGTCCTCATTCCCATTTGGGTCATTACAAACTCCTGATATTTCTGCCCACAAAATGCACTACAGGTGGGCTAGTTCTCACCATCTGGATCGCCTCACTCTGTTCCAAGCCACCACTCACTCTTGTAGGGCCTCTGTTAGCCCACGTGGCTCCTTAGTGAACACAGAACAAGGAAGATACCCCTTTCATACAGACAGCAATCCACTGGATGCACAGCCCAGTGGGCAGTGACGCCTTTGAGCAATTAAGAAAAAGCTCCCCCTTCACCTTTGGCCAGACTCAGGTCTGTGTCAGGGCTCACGGCTTGATGAGTGGAGTAGGGCTCTATTTCTGTTCCGATGAGTCCTCCTTGGCCGGATGCTCTTGAACAGTGAGCAACCTGTGTATCTGTACCTGGGGACTCTTTTTTCACCCGGACTGGGACACTGGCCTATGGGGTGGGGACTATGTACTTCCACTACAGTCTCCTCCCATTCACTCCCCAGACGTTGCCAGAGCAGGCACACGTGCAAGAGGCAGGCACACACATGCACACACAGACCCCTATGTTACTCCCCAGTTAAAAGCTATCGATGGCCTCCTGCCGCTTTTGGAGTAGAGTCCAAAGTCCGCAAACTGGGACGACAGGCCCTACACGCCCAGGCCCCAGCCGCCCTCACCACTCCCTCTCTCCCTCCGGCCGTGCTGGCCACCCTTCCCCCGAACACCCTGCCTTTGCCCTGCCTCAGGGTCTTCAAGCCTCAGTCCCCTCAGCCACGGACGCTCTCTCCCCCTCAACCTCGCTGCGATCTACCTCTCCCTTCGCTCTCGCCCTGAGGGTCCTCCCCGGAAGTACCCGTCACCCCCCGCGGCAGCAGGTTCCTCTCCGCGCCGGGCCGCGCCGCGTGTCTCACGGCTCTCGCCATTGCCGGCCAGTGCTGAGGAGCGCCGCGATCTATCTCTCCCTTCGCTCTCGCCCTGAGGGTCCTCCCCGGAAGTTCTCGTCACCCCCGCGGCAGCAGGTCCGTCTCCGCGCCGGGCCGCGCCGGGCGTCTCACGGCTCCCGCCATTGCCGGCCACTGCCGAGGAGCGCCTGGTACGGAAAATCTGGGTGTGCCACGCCCTGAGCTCTGGTCGGGCCGCGCCGCGCGCCTCGCCCAGACAGGCGTTCCATGACACTTCACACACAGGCTTGAGGACGAGAGCCCGGCTTCAGGAGCAGTGGAGACTATAGAGCCGGGCCTTGCGTGGGGAGAAGCGCCCGCCATGTTTTCAGGGCGGAAGCGACCCCCTCTGCCACAGAGAAGGGCTTTTCTGTTGAATTTTCCCTCGCTTTAGTTGCTCTCAGTGCAAATATTTCACAGCTGACACACCAGGGGCGCGTCATAGCGGTGGCTGTCCCCGGCATTGTCAGTGTTGTTCAGAGCTGAAGAGGCCGCCAGGCACGCAGTCGTGGCAGCGTACACGACAGTACCTTGAACAAACGAATGAATGAAGATGGAGCCTAGTGAGATGAGGCCGGCGAACTGCAAACGATCAGTTTCCCTCAGACCGGGTAGAGCTAGGCAGGGA
This sequence comes from Mellivora capensis, assembly GCA_004024625.1. NCBI lineage: Eukaryota > Metazoa > Chordata > Mammalia > Carnivora > Mustelidae > Mellivora > Mellivora capensis. Next base: position 42,630 of record PISX010008461.1, read on the forward strand.
GAAAGCACCTTGCGTGCTGAGCCACGGGTCAGGACTCTAGCCTGTGATGACAGCACACGTCCCCAGGCTCCCAGAAGCTGTGTCCCAGAAGGGGCCAAAAGTGGACACAAGGGCATATTGAGGGGCCAGCTGGGAGATGCTCTAGGCCCCAACCACCAAGGGAGGAACGTGTAGGCCGTCTGCCAGGGCAAGATCCCCTGAGATGTCCCAGACTCTGCTTTCCCTGTTGATCGCAGAGGTCAGTGGAGTATGGGCTTCCGGCTGCATCATAGCCCAGCCTCGCGATCCTGGGGTTTATGATTATCCAATGTGCAGAAGCCAGCCAATCAGGTGGCCATCCAGGAAGGGGCTGGTTCCTGGTGGTGGAGGGAGCCCTGCCCAGTCTCTCCTGGGATTCCAGTCAGAGACTGAGGGCAGAGGCGATCCTGACACTGCCCTGGACATTCAAGTCTGTTGTAGCAGGTGAGAGGACTGGAGTTGAAGGACAGTGTCTTGACGGAGGCCTGGAGCCTGGGACCCTGCTCTAGGTATCAAGTCTGGGACTTTTTTGATGTTTGACTTTTTTTTTTTTTTTTTATGATTTTATTTATTTTATGTATTTGGAAGAGAGCTCACAATCAGGGGGAGAGGCAGAGGGAGAGAGAGTAGCAGGAGAAGTGGGCTCCCTGCTGAGTGGGGAACTTGACATGGGACTCGATCCCAGGATTCTGAGATCATGACCTGAGCCGAAGGCAGATGCTTAACCAACCAAGCCACCCAGGCGCCCTGATGTTTGACTCTTTTGCCACCTCAGCAGCCTAAAAAACTGCAGTCAAGGGGGAAGGAGCCTTTGTTGAAACTCTTACTTGGGGGCAGCTGGGTTGACTTGTTATCTGGCTTCCTTTCTCTTCCCTAGGGCTGCCAGGAAGGTCGCTCACTCTTGTGGACTTTAAGGTTCAGCCATCAGTCCTCCATGGCTCCTTACCACATCCGCAAATACCAGGAGAGTGACCACACACAGGTCCTGGACTTGTTCTTCCATGCACTGGATGAGTATGGCCCTGCCTCCTTCCGCCACATCCTGAAGCTGCCCCGAACCTTGGTGCTCTTGCTTGGGGTGTCCCTCGGCCTCTTCCTGGTCTCTGGCTCCTGGCTGCTGGTCCTTATAGCCAGCCCCATGTTCCTCACTGTTCTGAGATTCCTCTGCAAATACCCCTGGACCAAGTTTACAGCCGAGTGCTTGCGCACAGACATGTCCAACATCACCAAGTCCTACTTAAGTGAGCCCGGCTCCTGCTTCTGGGTGGCTGAGGCTGAGGGGCAGGTGGTGGGCATCGTGGGGGCGCTGCCCGTCAAGGAGCGCTCCCTACACAAGGAGCAGTTAGAGCTGCTTCACCTGTGCGTGGCCTTGGATCGCCGAGGTCAGGGGATAGCGAAAGCCCTGGTCAGGACCGTCCTCCAGTTTGCACGTGACCAGGGCTACAGCCAAGTCGTCCTCACCACCAGCATGCTGCAACACTCGGCCATGGCCCTCTACCAGCGCATGGGCTTCCAGAAGTTGCATCAGTTCTACCCCCTGTGCTTCAGGCTACTTGCTGTTCCTTTGGTTAGGTTTGTCTACTGCCTGCCCTCTGCTCAGGCCTCTTGGGCACATGAGTAGGATGGTGGCCCACGATCCTTTTCCTGGTGGCTTAGGAGAGGCCCGGCTCTACTGAGGTAGCAAGCAAACCCCAGAGTCTCAGTGTGATGGCACAGTGAGAGCTTACTGTTCCTTCCATGGGAACCAGGGGGATGGTGGTGGGTGGCTCTGTTCCTTTCTGTCTTTTGGGGTGGCTGCTGTTTGATTTATCTAGCGCCACGGGAAGGCTGCATTAAAACAAATGAGTAAAACAAATACACACAAATAAACATTTCTTTAGTTCACTTGTCCACCATCAGCAATTTAGGCTGGACTTGTCTGGCAGCACTTTGGTCTCCTACAACCTAATTCACACATCGTCGTGGGGTCAGCTGGAGGGACAGGGCGACCGGGCCGGCTCATCTTCCAGCACGTGAACTCAGTGGTGGTTTTAAGGTAACTGCAGAGGAGCAAAAAGTGAAGCAGAGACATGCAAATGCTTTTCTGAGCTTATCGGGTATCACATCTGCTGACATCCCAGACTCGGTAAGAGAAATGGGCCCTGCCTCTTTAGTGAGAGGAACTGAAGTCACATAGCAAAGGTTGCCAAGAAAGAGAGCAAGAAGAATCCTGGGAGAAGGACTGGGGCCCACAATGCCATCAGCCTGCTTTGGTCCCCACCCACTGTGTCCGCTGAAAGGGAAGGCAGCCTGGGACAGGGAGTGGCATTGCAATGCCAGCTAGACCTAGAAGCGGCCCCTACCGTGTTGGCCAGCCCCCAGTCACATAGCCCTAACATGCCTGAGGGGAGGCTGGGAATGTGTTTGTCTGGGAAGAGGATATGGGATTGGTGAGTTTCCCAGACTTGCAACACCTGGCACCCTGCCTCTTATCCCAGTGCTCAGGGATTCCAGATTTTTACAGAAACCTCAGGCCTGACCTTTTGTCCCTAAGCCTCTGATACAGTGGCAAAGTGGTGTATGCCCCACTGTGCACTTTGTCCAGTCAGGTCACCACAGGGCACCAGTTTTCCTGACCCAGAGGCTGAGTCCCAGGATCCAGTAAGTTCCCTGATGACCCAGGAAGTCCAGGCACCCTTTCAGTCTGGGTCTTGTGACATACTCCTATCTTGGCAATATGCCTGCTCATAGCTTCTCTCCTGTGAAGAATCAGTCAGGTCTCAAACCAGGCCCGAACCTGCCAGTTGGCATTGCTGCTGGCACATTTCCTCTAAATGGGGACCTTTCATCAAATGCAAGGGATGACTGCAAACATTCATGTTTTGTTACCCAAGACCGTGGGCCACAACTCTGCTGCCCTCCATTTCTTCCTAACTTTTCTTCCTAACTTAGGGTGACCCACCATCCCTTCTACCAGGCATTCTACCTCTTCCATACCTGCAGCTTTTGCACCTTCCCTGCATGCTTCTCAGAAGACTGGGCCATCTAAATCTCCTGTTACACTGTGGCCTCCCCCCACCTCCACTCCATTTTTTTTTTTAAGATTTTTTTTTTTTTTTTTTTTGACAGACGGAGATCACAAGTAGGCAGAGAGCGAGGAAGGGAAACAGGCTCCCAGCTGAGCAGAGAGCCCGACTTAGATTCTTTTTTTTTTTTTTTAAGATTTTATTTATTTATTTGACAGACAGAGATCACAAGTAGGCAGAGAGGCAGGCAGAGAGAGAGGAGGAAGCAGGCTCCCTGCTGAGCAGAGAGCCCGATGTGGGGCTCAATCCCAGGACCCTGGGTTCATGACCCAAGCCGAAGGCAGAGGCTTAACCCACTGAGCCACCCAGGCACCCCTGGACTTAGATTCTACTGTTAAGCTGTCTTGTGTGGGGAACAGTGGATGAGGCTGGGTGAACATTGTGATGAGAACAGGTCAGGGATCCTAGGAATATATGAATGTCCTCTTTGGAGACATGTGGGACCTCAAACCCCATGCACAGCAGTAGTAAGACTACCCAGAATAAACATGCCAGCATCAAACCATCAAAGGAAACAAGTCAGGGACAGAGAGTGAGAAACACACCACACACACAGTGAGGCAGAGAGGGGGTAATTTATCCCAATGTCTAAGAAGGAGCTGGCTTGGGTTATCGAGTATTTTCTGGCCAACTACAGCTCTCTGAAAGATGTAAGAGCAGCAGACAGGGCTAGAGGTATGGACCAAGAAAATGAAAAGCCCACACCTATGTACCTGGGGCCTGTAATACCCTTAACATGTATCCCAGTCATATATGGAAGATGATTCAACCTTGGAGTTGGTAGTAAAGTCTTCTTACCTCAGGAACTTCATCATGGGGAGTTGCCAAGGAGCAAGACTTGTGGAGAGGAGCCAAGAGTGCCCCCTTGAGACCAATAATGTTGGCTTTAACTGTTGATAGTGGACCCACTCGACACCACCTTCCCAACCAGAATTCAGGAGTATTTCGTGAGAAACTGGGAAAAGGCTGTATGCGAGGGTTCACGGTCAGTAAAAATAAAACTGACACTGTAGGTTAAAAGCACCAAGCTCTCCAACAGGTAAAGACAAAGACCATGTTAACAGCTCAGCTTGGCCTAACACTCTTATGACTGGCCGGAACAATCCTTTGGGACACAAAATGCATTGTGACTTATGGGTAAGACACTGCCTTCTTCATACACTCCCCCACCCCACACTGCACCTGCTGATGGTCACTGAAGGCCGCTGCTGGAGGAGGGCAGCAACAGAAGCTACCCTCTCAGAGAAGAGAAGTGGTTGAGGAGGCTGAAGCCTAACCTCCAGGAGAAAGGAGGGCAGGTGGGTTCTCAGGCTAGCAAGAAGCAATTCCAGGATGAATCCCGACGACAGGTTGTGGCCAGGGGTAATGGTTCAGCCTGGGCCTGTCTTTCCTGTACCCATGCAAGAAAAAATAAAACAAGAGGCCCAACATCCTGCCTGGCGTGGGACAAAAGCACTTACAGAGCAAGGTCCTGGTGTGGGGGTTCATGGAAAGCAGGAGAGCAGAGCCTAGCCACAGGTGTGGCAGCACAAGGTACTGACTCTGTGGCTTCTGCCTGATGCTCAGCCTGGACGGATGTGGGCAGCGTGGAGGGGACCATCCTGAGCACTGTGGGGAAGAACAGGTTCTGGGAGAGGTACTAGGATTGCCTGTGAGGCCAGTACCTGGGATCTGCAGGCAGCACCTGGCCAAGGAAAACTGCAGTTGGGAGAATTATCAGCGTGCCTCCCCCATGTATGGCTTTAATTTTGTACCTACCCATGCAGGGCCCAATGGCCTGGGAACTACCATTAAAATGTGAAAGCAAGTCTATAGAACCTACTGGAGAGGATAATAGTTTCTCCCCAGGGCATCAATAGTAACATTCCCAAGCAGGTGTGTTCTGGGGCTGGGGGCAGGGAGCTGGTGGCCAGCTGCCACCTGTGGCTTCCCAAGCCCTGAACCTAAATGCTCTGGGAAGGCGCCTGGATGACACAGCCCAGGGCCTGGAGAGAATCACACTCATCATTCCTAAGCAGGCTCCATCCTGCCCTGGTTTCCGCGGAAGACCCAGGTTTCCAGACAACTATCACTTTCTGTTTGTATTCCGGAAAATAACTCCGACAAGACAGAAGACAGTTCATAGCATCTGAGGGCTGAAGGGGGGGGGTGCGGTTTAAGGAGTTTTTAACCCTTTTATAGGTGAACTGGCCCAGAGTGCTTAATTATCTTGCCTAGCATAAAAGGGAAAAACTAGGGAGTAAACTTCACATACCAAATGTTTTCTCTGAGCCTTCTTCATAGCCTCCTCCTGGGTAAGGAAAGGAGCCTTGGTGGCGCCCTCAGAGCTGCTCGGCGGCAGGTCTGCTGTTTAAATTGGCCTCTGCCAAGCCTTTGGGGAGGCTGGGGCTTCCCTGAATTTTGAATGAGGCCGATTAGCACCTTCCCCCCTCAACTCTGGGCTTTAGCTGTCATTCCAGGCTACAGGATTCATTAAATGCTTTATGTACATGATTACGTTTATTAATTCATGCTTTTCAGAAGTGGTTATCCGGGTTATAAATGTTGGTTTCATGCATGATGACAAATGCTCTGAGGCTTCAATCCTGAAGAGAGGGTGGCTGGAGGAAAATCCACCAAAGGCTAGATGCCAATGGGAAGCTGGAATGAGGCTAAGAGGAGGCTCTCGACCCAAGGTGTGCAGTCTGCTGGGAGCATCTGGGCCGGCCTAATAGCTACTCTAACCAGACCCCATCTCCACAAAGCCCATGGCAGAGCTCTTGTCAAGTTCTGTCATGTCTGTGAACAAAGGCCACATTTCATTCCCACAGCCCATTTCCCTTGACGGATGCTTTTAGACTGAGGCTCCCCATACACCTCAAGAGAGACATCACATAGCTCCCTGCACATCTCCAGATGGTAAAGAAATGACCCTCTGCTGCTTGCTTTGCTATGAATCAATCAGAAGTTATTTATTTTCTAAAAGTATAAAAACACATACAAAAAGGGACTCACTCGTGGCTAGAATTCAGAAATGGTATCACCGTGACAAACGTTCCTGTGGGCAAGGCCGCTGTGGAGAAAGCATTGCTCCCAAACCATTAATAATCCTATTCATCACTCTCCTCAGACTCTTTAGAAGGTTACTACTTCTAAATTAAACATAGACAAAGAGTTAAGTTTTATTAAACCAGACTCATAAAAGTAAGGATTGTGCTTCTTCATGTTGATAAAATATAATTCCAAGACTGTAAGGAAAATAATCTCATATCAGTTCCAGGGAACTTTTCTCCCCAAGAGCTGATTGGTCACTTTCTGTGGAAGAAAAGAAAGACAGGAAAAAAGTCAGATACTCTTGCCATCAGAGGGAGACAGCCACTCCTCACCCCAGACATGTTGCTGAAGAGACCAGTGGGGTTCTACCCAAATCTTGTTTATCTTCCCCAGTTACAGAAACTATGGTAATTATGCAAAAAAATTCTTCCTGAAGTGTTTAGGAAAGATGATCTGTATGGTTAGTATTTATTACTTCTGTACAGATACAGATCATTTATGATCCATCCATCCATCAGTTCAAACATACGAGCACAACGAGAGGCCTGGCCTGTGATGCTGACCCACTGGACAGGCCATGTGGTGCCTGGGGGCCCCCTCTTCGAAGGGCCCGGCCCAGCCCAGCTCCAGGTGTGCTCCAGAAGCAGTTCTCCAATCCCACATCGATCTGGTATAAACACGTCTTTTGGATTCTGACTTTCAGAGTCCTCTGGTGGTGAAGTGAAGGGGTTGGGAAGGAAATGAGAACAGTGAAGGATATGGACCTTCAGGCATGGTTGCCTGCCTGCCTTCTCAAGAAATATACTGGTAGCAGGTTCCCTGGCCTTGGGAGGGTCTGGGACTTGCAGCACCACTGATTCCCCGGGGCCACGGGCAGGAAATGGCAGTTTCGAGGCTCTGAGTCCCCAGGCTGCCAACTCTTATGCTAAAAAAAAAAACTCAGACGTTTTCCAGTTTATTTTACAAGCTCTAGAAGTATCTGACTTACTAATAAGGGGCACAGAACTACCATTTGGGACTCTAGAATGAAAAGCCAAGAATTCTGATAGATTTGGACATTTCCACCATGACTCTTAAGTACAGATTTGGTTTTGTTCCAAATGAATGCCTGGAGGATGCCTTTTCTAGATTTGCCTTTCAGATTTTTAGATTTGAAATCTAGTCATGGGTGCCTTTATCTTCCAAATTCCAGGTGTGGTACAATGCATTACAAGCTTAAGTTTACTCCCCAGATATAGTTAATTCAAATAGGTCAGATGTGTTTCTCTCAACTCCTCTTTCCCCTGATAAACCTGATGGATCCTGCTCAAGGACTGACCCACCTTCTTGAAGAGCTGAGCTCGCAGCCGGTATGACTTGTATTCCAATCTCCTCTTCTCCTCGTCTCTCTTTCTCTGAACTTCTGGAAGCTGTTCATAAATCCTTAGGAATGGTGCCAGTAGGAAAAAAAAAAGCAGTGAGATTACCCAACCACAGAGCAACATGATCTCTTCTCCCCCATGTCCCTAAGGTCTGCTGCTCTCAGGGCATTCAAATTTCAAACACAGGCCCCGGGCCTCTGTCTGGGCCTGCTTCCTGTTAGACATTTGGACACAAAGAATGATGGCTGGGTTCCTCATGATCTGGGAGGGCAGACAGATGAATAAAAACATTAAGGAATCCTGCTCAGAGCCATCAAAAAAAAAAAAATCTTGCAATTTGCAATGACATGGATGGAACTAGAGGGTATTATGCTAAGTGAAATAAGTCAATCATAGAAAGACAATTAACATATGATCTCACTGATATGAGGAATTTGAGAAACAAGGGAGCCTGACAAGGGGCTTGATCCCAGGACCCTGAGATCATGAACGGAGCCAAAGGCAGACGTTCAACCAACTGAGCCACCCAGATGCCCCAAATTTGACTTTTTGTAAAGCTTAATTTAATGCTTTAGAATTTCATTATTTCTCACTATACTGCATAAATTCCTAGAAATGTGATTGTGTGGATAAAAGGGTAGTGCCCCAAATAAACATTTATTTCAAAATAGTCCTATCTTATACTTTAGGTTTATTTTTTAATTTATTTTTAGGTATCTTTATTTATATTTAGTTTTCTAACAAAGACAAGCCTGACTAAGGCATGCAAATTGGAGGGAATTCTTTGTATTTTTTTTATCTGACTCATCCATACCACAAATCTGCTATTTTTCTTTCCTTTTTTAGTGCTATAAGTGAGAAACTTCTTTCACAACTAATTTTCTCATAACATTTTAACTTGAGCATATGTCTTTATTCCAGGGACAAACCAGAGCTCCTGATCAGTTGGTGGCCTTATTTATACTTTTGTAATTACTCTTATTCTTTTAGCCTTACCGTTTAGCCCTCTGAATCATTTCCTTCTTCCCAATAGGCCTGTTCTTTCGGGCATCCAGGAAGCCTAAGCATGAGAAGAAGGGGTTTTCAGGGGATAGCATCTTAATAGGGAAGGGTGTGTTGCTCAAGAGCTGTGAGAAGGAGCTGCTAGGACCTGATGCCCCTACCTTGAGCTGACAGTACTGGGTGGTGAGCAGTGGCCAAGGCTAAGGCCAAGGTCAGACTATGGGGGCTATGACAGCAGGCTCCTGAAGACACAACATGCTGTGGCACAGACTAGGCAGTGTGAACAGAAACACTGGCCGGTTTATAGGTAAGGCTGCGATGAAAGCATTAGGTAGCACTTATAGTTTTCACAGTGCTCATATATCATTTTCTGGAGATCTTACACCTAGCAGAATCGTTAGGAGTGCAGAGTCTAAAGCGAGCCCATCAGGGTTCAAATCCCAGCTTATCAGGTGTATACTCTTGGATGGAGGACTTAAGCTCTCGTTGTCTGTTTTCCCGTCTGTAAACCAGGGTTATTAATAGTATCTACCTTGGAGAGGTGTTACAAGCATTAAATAAGAACAGTGTCTGGGCAAAACATGTGAGGGCTACATATCATCATCATCATCACAACCCCCTCCCCTCCATGAAGATGGCAATCCTGAAACTTGCTCACGGACCCACAGCTGGCTTATAAAAATACCATTCTCATTGTACACTCTGGTTTCTGAGATGCAGTGACAGGGCAAGAGGACCTGGGCTTATGTGGATCATGAGAGCGCTGAGAGCCACATGGGGCAGGTTTTGCTGCCCGGGGAGAGTGGAGACTCAGCAAGTTAAGAGTCCCTTTCTGTCCCTGTAACTGGGTTGGCACTGAGACACGCTCCCCGTGGGGGAAGCAGCCATGATAGGAAAGTGAAGAGGCAGAGGGTACCTCTTTTCAGAAGCGGGCGCACAGGGTCCCGGCCCTGCCGTTCTCTCACAGTGTTGAACAGGGCCTCCCGCTCGCTCTGCAACATGTTCTGCAGCTTCCTCTCCTGGACTATCAGCTTCAGACGCTTTATCCGCTCCCCAGAGCGGGAGATGAAGTCAGGTCTGTGAAACTGAAGGGATTCCTGAGGGGGAGAAAAGGATCCCTGACCTCACACGAATGATGCAGTCTGTTCTCTAAGGGCTTGCAAAAAAGCACCGGCCCCACAGTGGTTTGAAGAGCCTGTTTCTACAGCGCAGAAACTATCTAGAGCTGAAGAATAATCTAACAACTCCTGGGGGCGGGGGCGGCGGTGGTGGGGGTGGCGGCAGGCCATGGGAGGGGTCAAAGAGCAGCTCTGCAGCGAGCCAAGAACTACGACCTTGGCAATTGCCATTCTTCTAGATGTCGCTCAGCCCATTGTGCTATTTTAAATTTTCCTTCCAACAAATACATTATTGAATGATATTTCTTTAAGCTCCCAAGGTACATGTAAAGAAGGGACTTTGTGCCTTTTCAATCCCGTGCTAAGCAGGAACAGGACTTCTGTTAACGGAGAAACACATGTAAGGCCGACAATAGTATCAGGCCTCCGGAGCGCGCCACGTGCAGGAACCCACGAACCCCGTGAGCAGCATCCCAACAGCCTCCCTTCCCTTGCCTTGTCCCCAGGTGCAGGGGGCAACGCCCAATCTGCAATGGTTAACAGTAAGGCAGCCTCTGATTAGCAATGAGAGTAGGAACAGATGAACTGTGGGAGCGGGTGGCTAGAAATGAGGGTTACATGACTGATCTTCAGAAGGCCAAGTCACAGTCTTAGCTTCTTTGTATGTCCCCCTTTGACTCCTTTAAACCTACAGCTAAAATTAACTTAGTGTCACTGTACCTGTAGCGTTGCTCTCACAAACGGCCTCGGTGGCTCTCTGCCTGGGCCTGCTAGTGCCCCGTGGCTGTCCATGTGCTGTCCCTGCCAGTTCTGTTCCCGCAGCGGTTCCCTCCACGGTTTGGTGTTGGTTATTGGTGCAAACCAGCAGATACCAGGGCCATGATGCTTGGGCAGGTTTTCCTTAGGACCGGACTTCACATTTTCCATGGGAACAAACCATGAAACTCCTATGGGAAATAGTTTTAAGAAAGAAAAGAGATTTTCCATTGTGCTCATCAAAGACATGTGTGTAATATAGGCTCTCGGGGGCTCAGCTGTCAGAGACCACCAGGATGTCCTGGAGTTGGCTAAACTACCAGCATGACTGTAATTTTAGTATTAGAAGGTGTGCCAAGGTATTTGGCAGAGTCATTTAGAAATAAAGAATCTTAGCATTGTGAGAGACTGGAAAATTCATTAGTTCTTTGGCTACAAAACTGGAATTAGAAACTGACCTTCACAGAAGCTGTGCTTGCTCTTCCTTAACTTTTTGTCCCCAAGATAGTTGGCAAGAAGTCTTTTCTCTGCTATTTTTTCTTCTGACCAAGAAGTCACATCACTGTCCTCTTCTATTCTAGCCTCGCTAGAACTTGGAGTTGGAAAAGTCATCCCCACATCTCGAGTGTGTTTTTTGACACCATTCACAATCTCCAAGTTACCTGAGGAAAAAGATCCACAGATATTCTGGGAGTAGCCTTGAGACTTAGTTGACATGTGTATTCAATTCAGTAAATGAAAACTGTAAGCCTTCAAAAATGCAGGCCTCTGGGTGGTGTGGAGGGGTGAATGTGAGAGACAGAGAGGAGGGGAGGGAGAAAAAGAGAGGGAAGAAGGCAAGGAAGAAAGAAAGAAGGTTTTTACTTCTAAGTCAATTTAGATATTAGAGGGAAAAAAAAAAACAACATGCATTCAATGGGTAAAGGTTTCAGTTCTTTTTTTTTTTTTTAAGATTTATTTAAATTTATTTTTTGACAAAGACAGAGAGATAAAGAAAGAGAGAGCGAGCGCGTGTGTGCATAAGTAGGGGGAGTGGGAGAGGGAGAAGCAGGCTACCCACTGAGCAGGGAGCCCAATGCAGGACTCAATCCCAGGACCCTGGGATCATGACTGAGCTGAAGGCAGACGCTTAATCGACTGAGTCACCAAGGGGCCCCAGGATTTCAGTTCTGATCCCAAGTGAGAAAGATAGTTAATGCTTATAGTCCTACTGGCAGTCACCCAGGTAAGGAAGAGGCCTGTAAAGTCAAGACCTGAGGGGAAAAAAAAATCAAGGGCAACATTTATTTTTGCTGTATAAAATCAGAAGTTATAGAAAAACATAAGTGAAAAGCCTCCTTCACATTCCTGTTTTCCATTCATTCAGTTTGTAACCCCATGGTTCCAGAGAATTTTTTGCACACATACAAGCAACTATCTTCCTTCATTTATTTTTTTAAAAGATTTTATTTATTTATTTGACAGACAGATCACAAGTAGGCAGAGAGGCAGGCAGAGAAAGTGGAGGAAGCAGGCTTCCCGCCGAGCAGAGAGCCCGATGCGGGGCTCGATCCCAAGACCCCGGGATCATGACCTGAGCCGAAGGCAGAGGCTTAACTCACTGAGCCACCCAGGTGCCCCTCTTCCTTTATTTTTAAAGTACTTTGCTTTTCCCTTTTTTTTTCTTTTTTTGGTAATTTTATTGAGGTATAGTTGAAGTCAACTAAACTGTACATATTTTAAGCGTAAAACTTGGCAATCTGCAATATATACATCCACCCAAGAAACCATTACCACAATAAAGATAACGCATACTTCTCTCATCCCCCACAACAAAAAGCAAGACTAGATCTATCTACCTATATATTTTTTTTAGTATATGTGCTGCCGACGTGAGCACTATCTACCTATATTTTTATAAAGATCTTATAGTTTATGTTTTATATTTTATATATTTTATATGGATAGATACATATTTACATACATATATAGAGATAAATGCATACATATATATGTATATATATATATACATACATATATATACACACACATATACATATATGTATAATCATGGTAAAGAGGAAGATTAGCAATATAACGACAAGTGGAAAACAGGATCCAAACCCATCTAGAAATTATGGTACCAAATTTTTTTTTTTTTTAAGATTTTATTCATTTATTTGACAGAGATCACAAGTAGGCAAGAGAGGCAAGCAGGGAGAGAGAGGAGAAAACAGGCTCTCTGCGGAGCAGAGAGCCCGATGTGGGGCTCGATCCCAGGACCCTGGGATCATGACCCGAGCTGAAAGCAGAGGCTTTAACCCACTGAGCCACCCAGGCGCCCCCCAAATTTTTTTTATATATTATTTTTTAAAATTTATTTTTACTTCTTTTCAATGTGACAGTAATTATCAATGTTAGATATTTATCTAACATATAAATTATAAATATATTTATAGATAATTATCAATGTTAGAGATCTTGTCATCTTAGTAGAGAGAGAGTGTCCTCACACTATGCTTCATTATATAGTATGATAATCTATTTATTGATGGATATCTAAGTCGATTTAAATTTTCAGCTATAATAAACACTACTTCAGGGGTGCCTGGGTGGCTCAGTGGGTTAAAGCCTCTGCCTTCGGCTCAGGTCATAATCCTAGGGATTATAATCTTCCCGCTTCCCTCTGATCACAAGCCTGCTTGTGATCTCTGTCAAATAAATAAATAAAATCTTTAAAAAAAGATTTTATTTATTTATTTGTCAGAGAGAGAGGGAGAGAGAGTGAGCGAGCACAGGCAGAGTGGCAGGCAGAGGCAGAGGGAGAAGCAGGCTCCCTGCCAAGCAAGGAGCCCTATGTGGGACTCGATCCCAGGACGCTGGGATCATGACCTGAGCTGAAGGCAGCTGCTTAACCAACTGAGCCACCCAGGTGTCCCAAATAAATAAAATCTTTAAAAAAAATAAACACTAGTTCAATGATTAATTCTGTACACTTGTCATTTTGCACATAGGCAAAACATACCTATGGGCTAAATTCCAAAAGTCAAAGTGCCAGGTCAAAGTAATTTTGATTGAAACTGCCAGGGGCGCCTGAGTGGCTCAGTGGATTAAGCCTCTGCCTTCGGCTCAGGTCATGATCTCAGGGTCCTGGGATCGAGCCCCGCATCAGGCTCTCTGCTCAGCAGGGAGCCTGCTTCCTCCTCTCTCTCTGCCTGCCTCTCTGCCTACTTGTGATCTCTGTCTGTCAAATAAGTAAATAAATAAAATCTTAAAAAAAATCTGGTATTTTAATGGAAATGTTTAAATTCAGGTAATTTACCTGCTTGTATGCTCTTGTTTAACATTTGTACATTTTGCTTGTTGCCAAGGGTGGAGCTTGAGCTCCAGAAACTACTGGTAGAAGATGAAACAGAATCAGAAGAAATCACATGGTCTGGCACCTGGAAAAACAAAAGAGACCCTGTTACTACCTGCAGTCAATCGCACAGTCACCCACAGGATAAGAAAACATACAAGTTACCAAGAGCACTTTCTCACTGGATTCCATTTGTTGAGATCAAGTGGCCAGGAAGCTTGTGACAATGGAAACATTTTCCAGCACTGTTTATAACTGGGAGGGGAAAGCTGCTGCTGTTGGATAAGGGCCTGGGCTGTTTTAAGAAGGGAAGAAATGTTGGCTAACTGAACATAATAAATAAATAAATAGAGAGATAATAAACAATGACTCTGAAAACTCAAAAAAAAAAATAAGAAAAGGAAAAAGAAAAAGAAGGGAAGACATCAAGACTGAGTATGTTCATGGGACTCGAAAAAACTGAGGAAGATGCTAGCCAAAGATTAGGGTGATGGGTCTTCAGAATGAAATTTTGATGAGAGATAAAGAGGGGTAGGAATGACTAAAGGTGGTGAGGGGAGGTGCAGAGGGTGCTCTCTAGTAAGATCAGACTCAGAAACTTATACACGGATAAATACAAAGAGGTGAAAGGCCCCATGAGAAGCCCCAGGGGACTAGAGTATTACAAAAATTATTAAAGAACCCAAAAGGGCTTTATAATTATGTTCAGAGCAACTAGACCAAAGAAGGGCAACTTCATGGATTGAAGTTGATGGTGGAATGTTAGTGAAAGACAAAAAGATGATCAAAATGTAGTATGAAACAGTATTTCTTTCTTTTTTTAATTTTTTTATTATTATTTTTTAAATTTATTTATTTGTCAGAGAGAGAGGGAGCGAGAACGAGCGAGCACAGGAAGAGGCAGAGGGAGAAGCCGGCTCCCCGCTGAGCAAGGAGCCCGATGTGGGACTTGATCCCAGGATGCCGGGATCATGACCTGAGCCGAAAGCAGCCGCTTAACCAACTGAGCCACCCAGGCGTCCCTGAAACAGTATTTCTTAAACTTGTTCATTACAACAATCTCCTGGGGGAAATGGGTCCTAACCCAGGACAATGAGGTGGCATCTCTAGGGGAGGGGTATGGGCATTTATATTTTTTATAAATGCCAGGTGCTTGTCTACTTAAGCAAGTTTGGTAAAGGTGAACTGAAGGCCAAGTTAGGAAAGGAAACTAAGAATGTCCTCTCCCTGAACTAGATAAACTATATTCCAGGGCCCTCAGGAAATTGAAACAGTTTCTTTTAGAAACTTGATACCTGGAGACAAGAAATGTTTTTAACTTTCAAAAAGGTAAGCATTGCAAACTGGATTTAACAATGACGACGCGTAAAATTCTAGAATGGATCACCAATCTAATAATTTGCAAGCATTTGGAGGTCAAAAAAAGATGAGCACTTTCAGCTAGCGCTCAGGAAGGCAGGTAGAACGAGCCCTGCCAGGTTAGCCTGGTTTCTTCTAGTAGATATGGTCACTAACTGGTCAGCCAAAAGAATGTGTAGTTGAGTAAAATTAGATTTCAATAAAATGACAAAACTCCTCATGACATCTTTGAGGGCAAGATGGGAATTATGTGGGTTAAATGATAAAATTAGTTGGTAGAACCGTAAGTGGATGAACCACTCTTACCCAAATATTATTAACACAGAGAGGCCTTTTATGAGTGTATTTCTTGGATCCAACAGCAAGTATTTACTAAGCACTAAACACTAAGTGTCCAGTTACTTGGTTTGCTCTGGCTATTCCTTTTCAACATTTTACATATTTGGAGATAAGGAAAGCAGGTGATTTCTCATATGATCCATATCTAGGAAGGCCTAAATGACTGTCAAGATCCAAAATAAACAGAAATGATGCCAAGTCAAACAAGGGATAATTGTTACACGTTAGGCAGGGGGAATGGCGATAACTTTGACACAGTAGAAAAAGCTCTGTGTCTAGAGTCCCAAGACTTAAGTTGGTCTCAGATCCTCCCTTCACTAGCTGTCTGTACCCGAGAACACTCTCTGTGCCAGTCTCCCCAGCTCAATAAGGGAGCACCTGCATCTCTGAAAGTATAGAAGTGTTAGAACAAAGGGTTGAGATTATAAACTGCAAAAAACTAACATAAAATTAGGAGACTACTGTGATGTTAAAAAAACCCAAAATGTATGAGGCTAAGGAAGGTGGTGAGGAAGACAGGCCCGACTGGTCATATACTACACCTTCTCTGCAACTGTAAGAGGAGGAAGCACGCTACGGACTGAGAGGGACCGACTTTCAGGATAGATTGTTAAGTACAAAAAGCAAAGCTGCCAGTTTGTGAGAAAAAAGACACATGCAGGTATTTGCTTTCTTAGTGATAAAACACCTGTGAAAGAAAACAACCCAGATTGGAAAGGAAGAAGTACAACTCCTTTTATTTGCAAATGACAAGATCCTGTCCATAAAAAATACTAAGGAATCCATAAAGAAGTACTAAAACTAGTAAGTTTAGCCAGATTGCAGATATAAAATCAAGAAGATATATATTTGTTTTTTTATCTTCTCAATATATATAAAATATATATATTTTAAATTTCATTTATTTGAAGAGAGAGGTGGGGAGAGTGCGTGCACAAGCAGGGGGTAGGGGTAGAGGGAGAAGCAGAATCCCCGCTGAACATGGAGCCTGACCCAGGACCCTGAGATCATAACCTGAGCTGAAAGCAAGAGTCAGATGCTTAACTGACCGAGCCACCCAGGTGCCCCCCTCCAAATCAACCGTATTTCTATATTCTAGCAATAAACAATTTGAAAATAAAATTAAGGAAACAATTCCATTCACAACAGCACCAAAAAGAATGGAATATTTAGGAATAAAGTTAACAACAGAAGTGCAAGGCTTGCACACTAAAAACTGCAAAATATTGGTGGGAGAAATTCAAGATCCAAATACATACTGAGACATTCCACATATGTAATTTAAAAATGGGCTTAAAGGGTACCTGGGTGGCTCACTTGGTTGAACATCCGACTCTTGATTTTGGCTCAGGTCATGATCTCAGAGTCCTGAGATTGATTCCCATGTCAGACTCTGCTCTGGGCATGGAGCTGCTAAGATTCTCTCTCTCTCCCTCTGTCCCTCCCCCCTGTTCTCTCTTAAAAAAAAAAAAAAAAAAAAAAGGATGAATTCTATGGTATATAAATTATACTTCAATAAAGCTGTTTTAAAAATCTCTGTGAAGATGTGCAAGAACTAATGACAGTGAGCAGCTCTGGAAAGGAGAGCTATGTGCCTGGGGAACAGGAGTGGGAAGGACATCCTGTATCAGATATTCTTTTATACACTTAAAATTTTATACGATGTGGTTGAATTTCCATTTAAGAAGTGAAAAATAAAACAAAAACATATAGAAAAGAGTGCATATAGAGGCTTTCTGGCTCTGGTGAGCTCAACAGAAGTAAAACGTATGTTAGGCCAAAGAAATGTTCTAGCCACTGAAGGGAAGGTGACAAATCCGCTGTCAACATGCTCTCACCATCTGAAGTACAACACGCTTAGTTCAGAGACATGTTTAAAAATAAGGTATCGGCAAACTTAATAGACCCAGGAAAGCTGCTAGTTTCTAGGAAAGGGGAGTAGAAAGCATGACCTAGTTCAGAGTGAAGACCTGAGAGGAAACACTTCCAGGAAAGAAGTGGAAACACAAGAGGAAGAGTGGATCTACTTCCTATGCCTTTTGAAAGCAGAACTGGGGACAGAGCTTTGCCAGGGAGTGCAATGACTACAGATCTTGGATCTCTAGAGGGTAAGACCTTTGATAACAGAGCCTCAGACACACGAATGAGCTGCCCGTGGTCGCTTCCAAGCCCGAGTCCCCTGAACATCCTAGGGGTACAGCCAGTCAGGGTATGCACCACTGGGGATGAAAAACACATGTCTACATCTGATTCAAGGAAGGGCTTTGGTGTGTGTTTGTGTTTCTGTTTCTAGTTCAAATCTCTTTCGGATTAATTCTTGCCTATAAGACATCAAACATTTAAAAATAGAAGAGTCTAAAAATAAATTCCCTCATAATAAAATATATTTAGTTAGACCTCTAGGATGGTGAAAAACCAAAGGACAGACAAAGACAAGGGTTTTCAAGGATGTGCAGAAGCTGGAGCCCTCACACACTGCTGGTGGAAATGCAAAATGGTGACCGTACTTTGGGTAACAGCCGGCAGTTCCTCAGATGGTTTAATGTGGAGTTAGCATACAATCCTGCATATATCCGCTCCCAGGCATCTGCCCAAAGAAATGAGTACATACATCCACACAAAACTTGGAAGGACTGTTCCCAGCAGCCTTGTTAAGAATAGCCAAAAAAGTAGAAGAAATCCAAGCATCCGCTGACCGCTGAGTGGACAAATAAACTATGTAACGGAAGATTATTTGGCAATAAAAAGGAATGAACGCACTGCTACAAACTGGATGAACCTTGAAAACATTGAGAAGCCAGTCACAAAAGATCACATACTGTAGGATGCCATGTATACAAAGTGTCCAAAAGCAGAAAATCCACAGAAATAGAAAGTAGATTAATAACCACAGCCAGGGGCTGGGGCAGGGGTGAGAGGCTGGGAGAAATGCAGAGGAACTTTGCTAATGTGTACAGGGTGGTTTTTTCTTTTGTTTTGATTTGTTTTAAAGACTTTATTTATTTATGACAGAGAGAGACAGCAAGAGAGGGAACACAAGCAGGGGGAGTGGGAGAAGGAGAAGCAGGCTTCCCGCTGAGCAGGGAGCCCGATGTTGGGCTCAATCCCAGGACCCTGGGATCATGACCTGAGCTGAGGGCAGACATTTAACAACTGAACCACCAAGTACTGGGGTGTTTTTAGGGGGCGTGCAAAATGTTTCATATTAGATTGGGGGATTGGTTGCACAACTCTGTGAATAATACTGAAACCCACTACACTGTACACTTTAAATAGGTGAATTTTATGGTACGTGAAAAATCTCAAAAAAGCTGTAAAAATGTGTTTGTTTATTATGCAAACAAATAACGGAGGTTATGAAGCCTTATTTGGAGAACAAAACTTATGTTCTGTGGCCCTACATCTCCTGTTAAGTGAAATAAGAACAGTGGAAGCGGACCAAGGTGTCATTTTCATATAATAGAGCATGAACAATCCCAACAAAAACCTGGGCCCTGGATGTTGTCAGTATGACATAGCACTACCCACACTGTGCCGAGGGCCGGTGCAGACTGTCAGAATCGTGCAGTGATGCCAGGATGACAGCCAGCGTTACAACAATCATCACAGTGCATAGGCCTCGCTGGGTCTGACAACCTGTGCTGATGCCCCACCAAGAGACATCACATCAGTTCTGCTGAATTCATTTACGGAGGCTGTCAGTAAACCCAAACAGTCACTCTCCTTAGTCCATGGGAGAGTCTCAGGCATCTCCTCGGACAATCTCATCATCCCTTAGGGGCTGGGTGTGAACCAGCTCACTGAGGCCTCTGCAATGAGGCTTACATGAAAAGATTTAAGTGACTACACATCAACTGACATTATCAGACATCACGGTTTCACGGTTTCTGTTGCAGAGAGTCTTGGAAAAAGACAAATGCTGGCTGGCTGGCTGGCTGTGGTTTTAATTTCTAGTATTATGATAGCAAACTCACCTGCTGATGTCTTATTCCACAATGGGAAAAGAAAGAAAATTAACTCCTACCATCCCAGAGATAGATAAGGCTTTTTCAGTACTATTTAATTAAAATCTAGGTGAGACTCAATTACCACAGTTATTGAGCAGAGATACCTTTAGATAAACCCACCCCCCAAAAGCTTTTCAATTAAAAAATTACTTTTTTAGGGGACACCTGGGTGGCTCAGTTGGTTAAGCGGCTGCCTTCGGCTCAGGTCATGATCCCAGCGTCCTGGGACGGAGTCTCACATCCTTGCTCAGCGGGGAGCCTGCTTCTCCCTCTGCCTCTGCCTGCCACTCTATCTGCCTGTGCTCGCTCTCTTTCTCCCCCTCTCTCTGACAAATAAATAAATTTTTAAAAAGTTACTTTTTTAGGTAGAAATTGGGCTTATAGGAGAAAGGCCATGTTTCCTTACATGAGCCTATATAGCTCTTCTTCATATAGGAAATGTGTTATTGCTACATTCTGCCAATCTGATGCCTGCTGGGAGATGCTTTTCTTTCAGAGGAATGCGTTTATGTTAGTTCATTTGTTTAGGGTCAGAGATATACAATGATAAGACAGTGTCAAAATAGGAACAAGAGGACAGTCTTTTCTTGTGAAGGGTTTTTAGGTATATGGCAGATCACATGTCAACTGTAGTTTCAATAATAAAATTTACTAACCAGCAAAGGGTGACACAATCACAACTGTCTAAAACACAAAATTTTGATATAGATTGTATGGACAGTAGTCCTTTGATATAGATTTATTGATCAGAAACCTGATTCTATCTCAATGTGGTTTTAATTTGAATCTCCCTGATGGCTAGTGATGATGAACATTTTTTCATGTGTCTGATAGCCATCTGTATGTCTCACACCAGTTAGAATGGCCAAAATTAACAAGACAGGAAACAATGTGTGTTGGAGAGGATGTGGAGAAAGGGAAACCCTCTTACACTGTTGGTGGGAATGCAAGTTGGTACAGCCACTCTGGAGAACAGTGTGGAAATTCCTTAAGAAATTAAAAATAGAGTTTCTCTATGACCCTGCAATTGCATTACTGGGTATTTACCCCAAAGATACAGATGTGGTGAAAAGAAGGGCCATCTGTACCCCAATGTTTATAGCAGCAATGGCCACGGTCGCCAAACTGTGGAAAGAGCCAAAATGCCCTAAAACGGACAAATGGATAAGGAAGATGTGGTCCATATACACTATGGAGTATTATGCCTCCATCAGAAAGGATGAATACCCAACTTTTGTAGCAACATGGATGGGACTGGAAGAGATTATGCTGAGTGAAATAAGTCAAGCAGAGAGAGTCAATTATCATATGGTTTCACTTATTTGCAGAGCATAACAACACGGAGGACATGGGGTGATGGAGAGGAGAAGGGAGTTGAGGGAAATTGGAGGGGGAGATGAACCATGAGACACTATAGACTCTGAAAAACAACCTGAGGGGTTTTGGTGGGTGGGTATTATGGAGGGCACGCATTGCATGGAGTACTGGGTGTGGTGCAAAAACTATGAATTCTGTTATGCTGAAAAGAAATTAAAAGAAAACCTGATTCTATCACAAATTTTATATAAAAATTGGTATAAATTAAGGCTTATAGAAGCAGGAACTCAAGTGATAATTGTTTGTTATTCACCTTTAAAGAATCAGAACTGGATATTTTTTTTGCAAGTCTGGTAGGTAAGAACTATGAAAGGTCCTTCTCAGAACATTAAAAAGGCATTATGCCTGCATAATAGGTCCTTAGAAAATTTTTCGCTAATCTTCTTTCAGACTGGAAGACTTATTTCAATTATGTATTACCTTATTGAACTTGTTCAAATATACCATTTCCCTCTAAATATAGATTTAGTCACACCCCATAACTTTTGGATATGTGCCTTTTCTGTCTTTAATGAAAAAAAAAAAGTGTATTTTCCATTTTTAGTCCTTCTGTAACAAAAAGGTTTAGAATAAAGTTTTAAAATTTTTATCTTCTTAAAGAAAAAAAATTATAGCTATTAAATTCCAACTTTATTGCATTGTGGTTAGAAAATACAAGCTTAGTTATAAATCTTCTATTTTGGGGATTTGTTGACATTTTGCCTAAGTACAATTAATTTTTATAAATATTCCATGGGCATCTGTAACTAGTGCTGTGTTTTTAGAATGAAGTTTTATGTAGATATTTTAAATCAATCTTAATATTGCTAGCAAAATCTTCTATGCCTTTTGTCTGTTACAAATTAAAATCTGAAAAAAATCAGTTAAAGTAGCTTATTCTTGCACTTTTCACATTCTCTATTTTAACTGCATCTGGATGAATGGAAAATGAATGCATTCTGGTTGAAAGCACAACAGTAATTTTAAAAGTCTCAGACTCTTCCCTCCTTTTGACATTACAGTGGGGATAATGTAAATAGATTCTCAAGACAAGCAACATTTAACTAAAAACGAAAAAAAAGGAGGGTGCCTTGACACAGAGTGTTAAGTGTCTGACTCTTGATTTTGGCTCAGGTCATCTCAGGGTTGTGAGATAAGCCCTACATGGGGCTCCGCACTGGGCATGGAGCCTGCTTAAGATTCTCTCTCCCTTTCTATCTGCACCCTACTTCCCCCATTTGTGCACACATGCACAGGCTCGCTCTCTCGAAAACCAACCAACCAATCAACCAACCAACCCTTGGTATAGAAATCTGTATTTCTCATCTTCTGGCCAACTAGAAATTACTGGCAGAAAGTAGAAATGTAGGAATTTGCATGCATTGCAGTTAGGATATGGACTAGAAAGCGGTTTGGTACGAATGTGGGAAACTTAGATAGCTTATGATCTAAGAATTCCACTTCTGGGTATATATGGCAAAGACAGTTTCACACACATCTAATGAGGGGTATGGACAAGGGTGTGCACTCCCACTGTTTGTGGGGATGGGTGCTGACAGTAACCTGTGTGCCTATTACAGGGACAGTATGTCAGTGAACTGGTAGATGCACTGAATGGAATATTATGTGACGATCAGAAACCTGGTTCTATATACATGTCTAGCAATAGATGTTAAAACACAATGCTTACTGAAAATAAAAAAAAACCTGATATACCTTTTATATAAATTGAAAACACAGGCACAGGTTTAGGGAAAAAAAAAAAGCATTAGCATATCTAAGGAAACATGGGTTAAAGACAAGACAGGCAGCTCATAAAAGAATAAATATAAATGGTCAGTAAACACAAAAAGACAATAAAAACTCAGCAGGTGTAGTTAAAGAAATATGAACAAGAATAAACACCACATTTATGGCTTATTTGATTAGCAAATATTAACAAGAATGCTACCAGAAGGTACTGACCAAGTTATAATTTTTCATTACTGGTGAACAAATAATAATTCAACATTAAAGAAGGAAACCTTAGCAGTGTGGATTGAACACTTTTAATTCCCAGAAATTCCATGTTTAGAAGTTTATCTAGAGGAAACAGAAAAATTCATAAAGATATAACAAGACTACTCATCAAAGTGCAGATTATGATAAAAATTCAAAAGGGCACCTGGGTGGCTCAGTGGGTTAAGTGGCTGTCTTGGGCTCAGGTCATGATCCCAGGGTCCTGGGACTGAGTCCTGCATCGGGTTCCCTAATCAGCAGGGAGCCTGCTTCTCCCCCTGCCTATTCTGTCTGCTCCTGCTCTCTCAAATAAATACATAAAATCTTTTAAAAATTTCAAAACAAATTAAATACCTGCCATTAGGGAACTAATGAGATAAATATTATACTTATATAATGGAACCCATAAAGTCATTAAAAATGACTACATATCTAAATTTATTAAAATAAACAAAAAAGTGTCTATGATATATTAAGCACAGAGCTTAAAAACAATATATATGGTATGATTTCATTTTTTGGCTATTGTTTCTCTCTACATATGAGCATGACTTTAAAAACTATAAAAATGTAAGAAATACTGGTTAATCTATAATCAAACAGTAATAAAGTTCTTGTTTTATTCACTCATGAGGCCTCTTCTTTTGGTATTTAGCTACATTAGAACATGGACCTAATGAAATCTATCCAAGAAAAGCAGTAGGTGTGTGAATCAGAAAATGTACACCTGGTAGCTCACTGATGAAACTGTTAATCATGACTATTTCAGGATGATGAATATGGGTAATATCCAAGGTCTTTATATTATTTGAACTCTTTATATTTAGTAAGTTTTTTACCTTTATGCTCAAAAGAGATATTTTTGACAAAAAAGGAAAATCTTGACAAAATATTTGGTGATAAAGAGAAGGATGTAAAGTGGTAGGAACATCAACAGAAACTCTCCTGATAGGCAAGTCCTCCACACTCTGTGATGAGGAAAGATATAAGCATGGTTTTAGTTGAGAGGAAGGAATCCATAGAAAAGGAAGAAACTGAATTATGAGAGAGAAAGAGAAAACACTGAGAAAAGAGATGAATGGATTTTAGAAAACATGACAGCACAGAGATACTGTTAATGAACCTCTTCTTCCATAACTGAAAGATACAAACAAAAAGTGAAAAGAATATTCAGAAGCTAGGGAAAACACTCAACTCATACCACAAAATTCCAGAAACACTGGAGGAAAAAAACAGACCAAATTTAAGGAGCCATCACAAAGCTCTTCCAACACAAAGGATCATGAAGAAGGGTAAAAGGAGAATCAATTAAATTAAAAATGCTACACTGATACCTCAGAGAAGGACTGAGGCAACAAGTGGCTCAGAAGAAAAATATTCCAACTGGAGACATGTCTTAGTGGAAAAAATAGCACCTTCTGCCATAGCCAGAATGACTTACTATATACCCTCTTTTGGCCAAGAAGTCAGAAAAAGATCTGGGAAATAATCTCTTCAGTCTAAATACCTTAGTTGCATTACTAACACTTGCTAGAAAAAAATAAGGCCCTAGCCATATCACTGCCTACATGATAATGCCATGAAAACAGTCACCAGCTTACCCTAAATAGTACAATAACAAAACTCCAAGGGCATATCCCATAGAATTAAATACTTTCTTTATTTCCACACTTGGTAAGGTGGTCCACCGTTTCTGACTTTCCTAACAATGGCAAAGAAAATGCCACCTGGCATTGTGGCATCTACCCTACAGC
Organism: Mellivora capensis; assembly: GCA_004024625.1. NCBI lineage: Eukaryota > Metazoa > Chordata > Mammalia > Carnivora > Mustelidae > Mellivora > Mellivora capensis. Next base: position 67,133 of record PISX010008461.1, read on the forward strand.
CAGTGGGGTAGATTAGATTGAAAAAGTCTCCTAAAATGCAAAGCAGAAACATAAATAGACATATTTCCCAAGAAGAGTTATGGATAGCCCACAGACACATGAAAACACATGTTGCCATTTGCAACACCACTGATCATAAGGGAAATGCAAATCAAAGCTACAAAGAGAGATCACTCCACGTGTCAGAATGGCTAAAAACAACGCAAGAAACAATAGGTGGTGAAGATGCAGAGAAAGAGGAACCCTCTTGCACTGTTGGTGGGAATACAAACTGACGCAGCCACTGTTGAAAACAGTATGGAGGCTCCTCAAAGTTAAAAAAGGGGGCACCTGGGTGGCTCAGTGGGTTAAGCCTCTGCCTTCGGCTCAGGTCATGTTCTCAAGGTCCTGGGATCAAGCCCCGAATTGGGCTATCTGCTCGGCAGGGAGCCTGCTTCCCTTCCTCTCTCTCTGCCTACTTCTGTGTCTACTTGTGACCTCTCCTCTGTCAAATAAATAAATAAAATCTTAAAAAAAAAGTTAAAAAAGAACTACCCTAAGATCCAGTAATTGCACTACTGGGTATTTACCCCCTAAAATATAAAAACACAAATTCAAGAGAGTATATGCACCTCGATGTTTATACCAGCATTATCAACAATAGCCAAATTATGGAAACAGCCCAAGTGTCCCCTGACTGAAGAATGGATAAAGAACGTGTGTGTATACCAGAATATTACTCAACCATGAAAAAGATAGAAACTTTGCTATTTACAGTGACATGGATGGAGTGGGAGAGTATTATGCTAAGTGAAATAAGTCAGAGAGAGACAAATACCATTCACATGTGGAATTTCAGAAACAAAACAAATGAGCACGGGAAGAGGAAAAAAGAGAGGTACACCAAGGAACAGACTGTAAAACTATAGAGAAACTACAGAGAACAAACATGGTTACCAGAGGGAGGTGGCTGGAGGGGATGGGTTAAATGTATGATGGGGATTAAGGAGGGAACTTGCTGTGATGAGCACTGGGTGAAGTACAGAAGTGTTGAATCACAATATTGCATATGTGAAACTAATATTACACGGTAGGTTAACTGAAATATAAATAAAAACTTTAAAAAAAGTGGGACGCCTGGAATATCTGCCCTCGGCCCAAGTAGTGTTCCCAAAGTTCTGGGATCCAGACCTGCATTGGGCTCTTTGCTCAGTGGGGAGTCTGCTTCTCCCTCTACCTGCTGATCCCCCTGCTTGTCTTCTTCCTCTCTCTCTGACAAATAAATAAAATCTTTAAAAAAACTTAAAAAAGAATATATAAAGAAATATAACTCAGTAATAAAACAATAAATAACCCAATTTTAAAACCCAAATAGTCCTTTTTAAAAGATCTGAATAGACATTTCTCTAAAAAAATATAAAAAGGCCAGTAAGTATAGAAAAGATGTTCAAAAATCAAGTCATTATGGAAATGCAAATTAAAACCACAATGAGATACCATTTCATAGTCATTAGGATGGTTATAATCAAAGGACAGACAATAACAAGTGTTGACCAGGATGTAGAGAAACTGGAATGCGATCCTGGTGGGAATGTAAAATGGTGCAGTCACTCAAAAGTTTAAACAGGGAGTTACCATATTGCCCAACAATTCTATTACTAGGTATATATCTAAGAACATTGAAAAAAATGTCCACACAAAAACTTGTATATTGGGGCACCTGGGTGGCTCAGTCGATTAGGCATCTGCCCTCAGCTCAAGTCAAGATCCCAGGTCCTGGGATTAAGCCCCACGTTGGGCTCCCTGCTCAGGGAGAGCCTGCTTCTCCCTCTGCCCCTCCTCCTGCTTGTGCTCTCTCTCTCAAATAAATAAAATCTTAAAACTTGTATATTAATGCTTATAGCAGCATTTTTCATAATGGTTAAAAAGAAAACAGAAACTTGTATATTAATGCTTATAGCAGCATTTTTCATAATGGTTAAAAAGAAAACAGAAACCAATCCAAATGTCCATCAACTCACAAATAAACAAAATGTTGTATGGAATAATAATATGGAATATTATTCACCTCTAAGAAGCAATGAGTATTGACTCATGCAATGAAACAGATGAACCTTGAAATATGTTTAGTGAAAGAAACCAGACACAAAAGGCCACATATCGCATGAATCATTTTTATGAAATGTACTGAAAAGGAAAATCCACAGAGACAGAGAGTAGATTAATGGCTGCAGAGTGGGGAGAAGTAGGAGGGGCTGAGAAATGACCATTAATGGACATAGGGTGTTTTTTTTTGTTTTTTTTTTTTTTATTTGTCAGAGAGAGAGAGAGAGAGCGAGAGAGCGAGCACAGGCAGACAGAGGGAAAAGCAGGCTCCCCGCCGAGCCAGGAGCCCGATGTGGGACTCGATCCCAGGATGCTGGGATCATGACCTGAGCCGAAGGCAGCCACCCAACCAACTGAGCCATCCAGGCGTCCCGGACATAGGGGTTTTTTTTGGTGTTGACAAGTATGTTCTGGATTTAGTGGTGATGGTTGCATAGTCTTCAAATATACTAAAAAGTCATAAATTATATATTTAAAAGTAAATTGCACAGCAAGTGAATTTTATTTTAAAAAATTAATAGAAAATAATTAATAGAGATTGACCAATACTGAGACAGGAATGAAAATCCAGGACACCACAGGGAAAAATATATCAGGGTTGCCTCTGATACAGAAACATCAAATGCTTGTGCCCAGAAAAGGGAGAGAATTGACAGAATTCTGAATTAAGGATTATTATCCAAAAGTCTTACATCCAAGGAAGTTGTTCTTACATAAAGATAAGAGAAAGATAGTCTCAAATTATAAGAACTAAAGAGATGCTTATTCCCGAACAACTGTTTAAAAATCTAACTAAATAGAATTATTTAAATTAATAGACTCATTAAAAAATAGTTACATGAAAAGGCTCTTGGTAAATACTGGCCCTGTATTTTAAAACATAATATAAAATGGTGATTTTGCTTACAATATGGAATAATCCTTGAAAATAAAGCTAGTCAATGTAGTAGTAATATTACAATAATGAATTAAAACAAAATTCACAAAATATAATATTGGTAGGTTGTGGGGGAAGTATGTGTGTGTGTTAGTGGGTGGGAAGAAACAGGAGAAGTATAACCAGTTTATTAATTTTTCATATGATGGAGTCAGTAGATACTGTTTTATATCTGCGGGTGATAAAGTGTTTTAAACACAGTATTTAATGAGATTACCTGGCTGCTATAAGTTATCAGAAAAGCAATTCAATAGACACTGAACTCTAGGAAACTGAGGGTTGCTGGAGGGGAGGTGGGTAGGGAGAAGGGGTAACAGGGTGATGGGCATTAAGGAGAGCACTTGATGTAACGAGCCCTGGGTGTTATATGTAACTGATGAATCACTAAATTCTACTTCTGAAACTAATGAAAAAAAATTCAACTCAAAGAAAATCATATAGCAATGAACAAAAGAAGACTGGAAACAGCAGGAAATCATTAAAAATGGATAAAATACCCTAAAGAACCAAAACAACTTTGAAAAAGAACAAAGCTAAAAGACTCACAGTTCTTGAATTCAAAACATATTACAGTACAGTACAGTATGGTACTGTCAATGGACTAGAATAGCCTAGAAAGAAATCCTCATGTATATGGTCAAATGATCTATCGTCAAAGGATCTTTGACTCTTGATGCCAAGACTACTCAAAAGGGAAATTTCACTTCAACAAATGGTGTGGGGAAAACTAGATATCATTTGCAAGAATGAAGTTGAACCTTACTTTACACCATCTAGAAAAATTATCTCAAAATGGATTAAAGACCAAACATAAGACCTAAAACCATAAAACTCTTAAAAAGAACACATAGGGGAAAAGTTTCACGGTGCTGGACTTGGTAATGATTTCTTGGATATGTCAGCCAAAATTATAGGCAACAAAAGTAAAAACAGACTACAGGGATTATATCAGTATTAAATATATCTGTGCATCAAGGACACAACCAATAAGGTAAAAAGGGAGAAAAACTTAAAAATTATCTGATAAGGGGTTAATAGCCAGAATATATGAAGAACTACAACTCAATGACCAAAAAATTAGTAACCTGATTCAAGAATGGGCAAAGGACTTGAACAGACATTTCTCCAATAATGATGTACAAATAAATGGTCAACCAGCACATGAAATGATACCCAACATTACCAATCACCAAAAACCCAAATCAAAACCACAATGAAATACCACTGCATACCCACTAGGATGGGTACTATAGAACAACAACAACAATGACAACAACAAGAACAGCAACAGCAACAACAACCAGGAAGTAAGTTTTGGCAAGGATATGGAGAAACCAAAACTCTTGTGAACTGTTTGGATGGACTATAAAATGATGCAGCTGCTGTGGAAAAGTATGGTGGTTCCTCAAAAAACTAAAAATAGAATTACCATATGATCCAACCATTCCACCTGCAGATACATGTCCTTAAGAATTGACCCCTGGGGCAGATAATACATTATATATTTAATAAAAATAATTAATAAAAAAAAGAATTGAAAGCAAGGTCTTGAAGACATATTTGCATAACCATGTTCACAGCAGCATTATTCACAATAACCGAGAGGTGGAAGCAACCCAAATGTCCACTGAGGGATGAATGGATAAACAAAATGTGGTATATACACACAATGGAATATTATTCAGCTTTAAAAGGTGAGAAAATCCTGGGGCACCTGGGTGGCTCGGTCATTGGGTGTCTGCCTTCGCCTAGGTCATGATCCCAGGGTCCTGGGATTGAGCCCTGCATCAGGGGGAGGCCTGCTTCTCCCTCTCCCACTCCCCCTGCTTGTGTTCCCTCTCCCAGTTAAACCAATGAATAAAAATATAAAAAAAAAAATCCTGTCACATGGTACAACATAGATGAACCTTGAAGACATTATGCTAAGTAAAGTAAGCCTGTTACTAAAAGAAAAATACTCTGTGATTCCACTTATATGAAGTTATTTAAAATCAAGTAGAACTGGGGGCTCAGGGCAGGGGGAAAGGGGAGTTGTTATTTAATGGATATAGATTTTCCATATTACAATATGAAAAAATTCTGGAGATCTGTTTCATGACAATATACTTAATACTACTGAATTTTACATTTCTAAAAATGGTTAAGATAACTTTTTTGTCACTTTTTTTTAAAACCACATTAAAAAGTTCACTTGCCTTGGTCTGAAATGGAATTTTGCATAATAAACATATCAGAACAGGAAAAAAATAAGGATAATAAAATTTAACCCAAACATACTTGTTATAACCTCACAGTTAAGTAGAATAAATTTACCCCAAAAAGATGAATGCTCAAATTTGTTGGGGAAAAAAGTTAAATTTAACTAGATGCTACTTAGACTTGAGCAAAGTGACCCAGAAAGGCTAAAGGTAGAAGGACAGGCAAAGAGCAACTGGGCAAATGTAAAGTCTTAAAAATTATACTGAAGTGGAATCAAAGATAAAACATTAAAAATGGAAAATAAAACTTACTTTGTATGATTTATGGTATAATTCACAGTGAATGAAAAAGTATCACAAATGTTTATGTGCCAGACATAAACATATAAACCGTTAATTACCATGAAGACAAATCAACCTTCAAATATACTTTTTTTTTTTACCCAACAAAACAATACCTTTTAAATGCTGTCACAGTGTTCCAGAATTCATTGTTTATGCACCACACCCAGTGCTCCATGCAATACATGCCCTCTACAATACCCACCATCAGGCTCACCCAACCTACCAACCCCCTCCCCTCCAAAACCCTCAGTTTTCTCAGAGTCCAGTCTCTCATGGTTTGTCTCCCTCTCCAATTTCCCCCAAGTCCCTTCTCCTCTCCATCTCCCCATGTCCTCCGTATTATTCCTATGCTCCACAAATAAGTGAAACCATATGATAATCACTTAAAAAAAACTTTTTTGCCAACCCATTTATTTACCATCAGTATTTTAAGCTTGTGTGTCTATCCAACTCTTGTGCATGACAACACTGCAGCTTTTTTTAATGTAAGCTCTACATCCAATGTGGGGCTTGAGCTCCCAAGGTCAAGAGCCGTATGTTCTGCTGACTGAGCCAGCTATGCACCCTAAGTACACTCTTTAAAGTCCTTAATAGACCAAAGAAACCAGTATTTGGGAAAAATATAATTAATAAAGGTGAATTACTGGATATAACTGGAATGTCATACTCTATATGGAGACTCCACCTCCTTTACAATACCCCTGAAGTAGTTGTTCATACATTAAGCCACAAAGAAGATCTCTATAATATGCTTAAAACAGAAATAGAAATGAGTACAATCTCTGATCACAATACTTTAAAACTCTAAGTTCATATGTAGTGACAATAAATCCAACTTTAAGAATTTTAATTAAAAAAATTATTCCCTAAACTTTCCTTTTGGGTCAAACAGGAAACCCAAAGCTGTAATTATAGAACATCTAGAAAATACTACTAATACAAATACTACAAACTTAAATCTAATATATATATACATATATTTTTTCCATTTAGGGATCTAGACAGTCACATAAAGCAGCCCTCCATTCTTATAACACCACCACCGTCAGCACCACCACCACCACCACTACTACCACCACCAACAAAAGTGTATTAATTTTAAGTTCATGACTTCATTGAAGCCATCAGAAAGTTGAGGTCACAGGTCAACCTTGGCCCAAAATCTTACTAAGGAGAAATTGTTGCCTGCAGGGAGATATGAGACATGAGCACCAGATCATCTGGAAGAGATACAACTGGACAATATTAAGAAGGATGGAGACTGGATTAAATGGAGCTCAAGTATACACTGGCAAGAATGTGAAGCCCTTGGGAGCTATAAAATTGGGGAACTCTGCACCTTCTTGCTATTTCTCTATAAAATCCACCAGGAAAAAGAAGAGTTTATTCAAATGTCTATTATAGTGCATGCAGACCCAGGAAACAGGAACAGTAGCTGTTGTGGGAAGGGTATAAAATTCTACTTTGGAGGGATGTTAACAAAATCAGGAGAATAAGGACCTCCGGGGACCAAAAAACCTGGCAAGAACTGTCAAAAAATCAACCTCATCAGAATTCTAGAAGATAGTCAAAGGTTTATGGCAATTAAGTGAAAACTTAAGCAAGAGCAAGGCCACCTAAACAAGATAGGTGAGCTTTGTGGCTTTTAACTTACCTTTCCCAGGCATGGCATTAAAGACAGTAGCCTGCATTCACAGTATAGGTACTTACTTCCAAAGGAAGCACAGAGTCTGTTGTTCCCAAGGAATTGCTTCTTTGAACCTGCCTGGGTATTCCCTAAAGGATTGATACAAGTGGGCCTATCTTTGTTTCAGTAAACTTGGAACAGTTTTAGGGCATTTTAAAGGATGGGATTTCCTTGAAAAAACTGAAAACTAAGTGAAAAAGGCATTACTGCATAGGGCGATCAATCAATCAATCAATCAATAAAAGTTGGTTGATGGGGCGCCTGGGTGGCTCAGTGGGTTAAGCCTCTGCCTTCGGCTCAGGTCATGATCTCAGGATCCTGGGATCGAGTCCTGCATCGGGCTCTCTGCTCAGCAGGGAGCCTGCTTCCTCCTCTCCCTCTCTCTGCCTGCCTCTCTGCATACTTGTGACCTCTCTCTGTCAAATAAATAAATAAAATCTTAAAAAAAAAAAAAGTTGATTGAAACACCAGGCACACTAAAGCCAGGGAGAAAAACAGTGAGAATTTTGGGGAAATGGGGTTTTGAAAATCTCCTATGAGCCCCAGGGAAACTAGAAAGTGCATGCACAGGGCAGAATGCATGTGCAGAAAAGACCTAAGAAGACTATAAGGTTTTACAATTGGCTGACTTATAGGTTTAGTACAAGCTGGAAATTTGACTAAGGCAGAGTTGTAAATGGCTTATCTAAGCACTGGAATACCTAATACAAAGATAATGTACAAAAAGCTGGGGAATTCCCCCCCCTTCTTTCTTTTTTGCTTTCTCTTGATTGCAGGCACTTAAGGCAATCTGTGAGACAACTAACCGACTAATGAGCTAAAGAAACGGGAGACATTAGAGACCAAAAATACAATCTGTATAAAAATAGTTTAGAAAAGTCACTAAACATACCAACAACTTTAACCCACAACAAGCAGTAACAACAAACCCTATGGAGTGGGAAGGATAATTTGATATCCAGAGTTACCACATCATGATATTCAAAATGTCAAGTTTTCAACCCAAAATTACAAGATATCCAAACAAGAAAGTATGGTACACTTACATGAAAAAAAATGACAGAAACTTCCCACCAGGAAGCACAGACATTGGACTTACTATACAAAGACTTTTTTTTTTTTTAACTATATAAAGACTTTACATCAACTAAATATATCCTAAATATGCTTGAAGAGCTAAAGGAAACCATGGACAAATAAACAAGGAGAATGTTTTACCAAATACAGATTATCAATAAAGAAAAATAAAAAGGAAACAAATAGAAATTATGAAACTGAAAAGTAAAATAACTGAAATGAAAAATTCACCAGAGTAGTTCAACAGCATATTTGAACAGACAGATGAATCCATAAGCTTGAGGGTAAGATAAATGAAATTATCCAGTCTGAGGGACAGAATAAAAACAGAATAAAGGAAAATAAACAGAGTCTAAGAGACTTATAGAATAGCATCAAGCTTATAACATGGATGGTGGGAGTGTCAAAAGGAGAGGAGAGATAGGAACAGTCAAAAAGAGTATCTGAAGAAATAATGGTTGGAAACTCCCCAAATTTGATAAAAGACATGAATCTAAAATTGAAGTAGTTCAATGAACTAGTCGAACAAGCTCCACACCAAGACACATAATAATCAAACTCTTGAAAGTCAAAGAAAGAATCCTGAAGCCGTAAGAGTGAAGAGACTCACTCATAACACAGAAGGGATCATCAATAAGTTCAACTGTCACTTTCTCATTGAAAGAAATGTTGGAGGCCAACACGCAGTAGGATGACATTTAAAGTGGTGTGAAAATCTGAAAAAAGAAATCTGTGTCTGGCAAAACTATCTTTCAAGAATGAAGGTGAAATTAAGATATTATTCCCAGATAAACAAAAGTTGAAAGAATTCATTACTGGAACACTTGCCCTACAAGAAATGCTAAAGGGACTCCTTCAGGCTGAAATGAAAGAACAAGAGGCAATATGTGAAGCCATGTGAAGCAATAAAACCATATGATGCCCTATGAAGAAATAACACTGGTAAATGTAAATACATAGGTAAATATGAAGGTCAGTAATATTGTACTTCTGGTTTGTAACTCCCTTTTCTTTCCCTATAAGATTTTAAAGACAAATGTATAGGGGCACCTAGGTGGCTCAGTGTCCAACTCTTGATATTGACTCAGGTCATGAGACAGAGCCCCATCTTGGGCTCCATGCTGGGTGTGGAATCTGCTTGGGATTCTATCTCTCTCTCTCTCTCTCTTCCTCTGCCCCTCCCCAACTCACATGCACAAACATTCTCTTTCTCTAAAAAAAAAAAAAAAAAGACAAATGCATAAAAAACAATTATAAATCTATGTTAATGGGTACAGAAAGTCTAAAGATGTAATCTGTGAATATAACAATTAAAAGGGTAAGAGGCAGGGGTGCCTAGATGGCTCAGTCAGTTAAGCATCTGCACTTGGTTCAGGTCATGATCCTGGGGTCCTGAGACAGCTCTGCATCGGGCTCCCTACTCAGTGAGGAGTCTGCTTCTCCTCTCCTTCTGCCCCTCCGCCTGCTCATGCTCTCTCAAATAAATAAACCAAATCTTTAAAAATAACAAATAAAGTCTTAAAAAATAAATAAAAGGGTGAGAGGCCAAGAGATACATAAGTGGGAGTTTTTGTATATTATTTAAGCTAGATTGGTATCATTTCATGTTATATATTAATGTTATATATGTAAGATATTAATTGTATCCCCAAGGTAAGTACTATGAAAATAAATATAAAGGAAAGGAAATGAGACAGGGATCAAAATGGTTCATTACAGGACATTAGTTAAATATAAAGGAAGGCAGGAATAGAGGAATTGAAAAAGAAAAAATTTATATAAGACATAAACAAATGGCAAAATTGCCAAAGTAAGTCCTTTCCTATCAGTAATTATTTTAAATGTAAACAGATTAAACTCTCCAATTAGAAGGTAGAGATGGCAAAATGGATTTGAAAAAACATGATCCACTTATGTGTTGTCTAAAAAAGACTTCATTAATTCATTCATTTCAAAAACTAAGGTAAAATATTTTTAAAGATTTATTTATTTGTTTTGGGAGGGGAGAAGCAGAGGGAAAATCTCAGGCAGACTCTCTGCTGATCGCAGAGTCAGACAGGGACTTGATCTCATGACCCTAAGATCAGGACCTGAGCTGAAATCAAGAGTTGGACATTCAACTGACTAAGCCACAAGTTCCCCATCTAAGGCAATTTAATGGGGTCACACAGACACCTGCATTGAGGCTGTTTTCTTATACAGTTGACCCTTGAACAACACAGGAAAAAGGGGTGCTGACCCCTGAAGGTAGCAGAAAATCCACGTCTAACCTTTGACTCTATCCAAATTAACTAATAGCCTACTACTGACCAGAAGCCTTATGATAACATAAACGGTTGATTAACATATATTTTATATGTTATATATATGTATATTATAAACTGTGTTCTTATAATAAAGCTAGCGAAAAGAAAAATGTTATTATTATTTTTTAAAGATTTTATTTATTTATTTGACAGACAGAGATCACTAGTAGGCAGAGAAGCAGGCAGAGAAAGAGGAGGAAACAGGCTCCCCGCTGAGCAGAGAGCTCGATGTGGGGCTTGATTCCAGGACCCTGGGATCATGACCTGAGCCGAAGGCAGAGGCTTTAACCCACTGAGCCACCCAGGTGCCCCAAAAATGTTATTACTAAATAAGAGAAAATACATTTGCAGTATAGAATTATAACGAAAAAAAAAAAAACCTCCATATAAGTGGATATTTTACACCTATGTTGGTCATATCCATGCTGTTCAAGGCTCAATTGTAATTTAAAATGACATGGAGTGCGACTGATGTTTTAGCCCATTTCAATTAGGTTCAATATCATATTCTCAAGAACAGGATTTGTTGTTGCTGCCAATCTAGTAGTTTCTTTCATCAGAAGGTGTCAGATATGTGTGTTCTTCTGGTAATACCCTACAATCCCAGGCCACTACTTCCAGAACCCATGCAGTTAGGACTTCTGGGTGAGAAAGAAATCCATGTGTCTTTATCACAAAGTCTGTCTTGTCTTTATCACACATCTATTCTGGCAAATGTCAGTGTGTGGCAGCCTATATTGGGAATGTTATTGGTGCCATATCATTTTTACCAGATGTTATTAATGGAATGAAGTCATTCTGCTCTGGTCCCTCCATAGCACCCACCAGAGAAGGACAGGGTCCTCAACCAATCACATAAAAGATGTACAGCCCAAACTGCCATCCCCTTGCTGTCCCCCATATCTCCCTCCATTTTGAAAAAGACTCATTTTAGATCCAAAGACACAGTATTTGAAAGTAAAAGGATGGAAAAGATATCCCATGCAAATAGTAGTAATGAAAAGAAAGGTGGGTGGCTCTACTAATACCAGAAAAAAGCGACTTTGAGTTAAGAATCATTATAAGAGATAAAGAAGGGGATTATTTATTGATAAGAGGGTCAACCCCTGAAGAAGATATAACAATTATGGACATACACATGGCTGACAACAGAACTTCAAAACATATGAAGCAAAAATGGATAGAACTGAGTGGAGAAACAGTTCCACATTAATAGCAGCAGACTTCAATACAACACTTTCAATATGATAGAAAAACTAGATAAAAGGCCAGTAAGGAGGGACGCCTGGGTGGCTCATTCGGTTAAAGCCTCTGCCTTTGGCTCAGGTCATGATCCCGGGACTCTGGGATTCAGCCCCGCATCGGGCTCTCTGCTCAGTGGGGAGCCTGCTTCCCCCACTCTCTGTGCCAAATTATGATCTCTGTCAAATAAATAAATAAAATCGTAAAAAAAAAAAAAAGACCAGTAAGGATACAGAGGACTTGAATAACACTATAAACCACCTAGACCCAATAGATACATACACAGCACTCCAACCAACAACAGCACAATCCTTTCAAGTGCACGTGAAAATTCTCCACAAAAGACCATATGCTAGGCTATAAAACAAGTCATAATAAATTTAAAAGGACTGAAATAATACAAAGTTTATTCTTTGACCACAGTGGACTGAAACTAGTAATCAATAACAGAAAGAAATTTGGAAAACAAAAGTGTGGTAATTAAATGGTCAAACTATTAATGGTCAAAAAAGAAATTACAAGGGAAATTAGAAAATACTTTGAGATGAATGAAAATGAAAACATACCAAAACTTTGGAATGCAGTAAAGGCTGAATTTAGAAAAAAAATTCATATCTACAAAAGCAGTGCTCAGAGGAAATTTATAGTGGTAAACACCTATACTAAAAAAGAATAATAATTTCATATTTTTTCTTCTAAGTTTTTATTTAAATTCCAGTTAGTTAACATACAGTGTAATATCTGTTTCAGGTGTAGGATTTAGTGATTCATCACTCACATTAAATGGTAATTTCAAATCAATAATCTTAACTTTAAACTGTAAGGAATTAGGGAAAAAAGAACTAAACCCAAAGCAAGCAGAAGTAAATCATAAAGATTAGAGTGGAGATAAATGAAATAGTGAGTAGAAAATAACAGAGGTGGATAAATTCTTAGAAACACACACACTACAAAAACTGACTCAAGGAGAAACAAAATCTGAGTAGACTTAAACAACAAAGAGATTGAATCAGCAATAAACCTTCCCCCAAAGAAAAATGCAGGACTAGTGCCTTCACTAATGAATTCTACCAAATATTTATTTATTTATTTATTTATTTTTTTAAGATTTTATTTGTTTATATGTCAGAGAGAGAGAGAGAGAGAGAGAGAGCGCGAGCACAGGCAGAGGCAGAGGGAGAAGCAGGCTCCCTGCCGAGCAAGGAGCCCGATATGGGACTCGATCCCAGGATGCTGGGATCATGACCTGAGCCGAAGGCAGCCGCTTGACCAACTGAGCCACCCAGGCATCCCAAATTCTACCAAATATTTAAAGAAAGTATCAATTATTAACACGAGATCTTCCCAAACTCATCCAAAAAATAGAAGATGAGAGAACAATGTCCTAACTCATTCTATGAGGCAGCAGACAAATGTATCTTAAGAAAACTATAGATTAATTATCATTTAGAAATAGAGATGCAAAAATCCTCTTCAAAATTCTAGCAAAGTGAATCCAGCAGCAGATGACAAGAATTATGTATCAAGACAAAGGAACAGTTAAGGATTTATCACAGGAATGCAAGGTTGGTTCAATACATGATTATCAATATATACCATATTAATAGAATAAAAGAAAAAAAAGACCCATGTATTCATCCCAGTAGACGCTGATGCATCTGGCAAAAACCACAACCCTTTTATGTTAAAATTACTCAACAAAAAAGAAAAAAAAGGGGGGAACTTCCTTAACAGGATAAAAATCATGTATGAAAACCCAAAGCTAACATCATTCTCAATGGTGAAAAGACTAAATGCTTTTCTTCTAAGATCATGAACAAGACTATGATGTCCTCTTTTGCCACTTCTATTTGACACTGTTGATCTGGAAGTTCTAGCCAGACCAATTAGGCAAGAAAAATAAATAATGGGTACCCACATTGGAAAGGAGGAAGTAAGATTATCTCTATTCACAGATGACATGATCTTATATGTAGAAAATCCTAAAGAGTCCACAAGAGAACTATTAGGAGTTAACTAATGAATTCAGTAAAGTTACAAAACCAACATGCAAAAATTCATTATGTATCTATATACTAGCAGTAAACAATGTAAATATGAAATTAAGAAAACAATTATACTTAAAATAGCACCAAAAAGAAAAACTTTACTAAAATTAATATGGAATTTCAAGGGACACTAAATAGCCAAAACACTCTTGAAAAAGAAGAAAATGTTGTGGGTCTGACACTTTCTGATTTCAAAATTTATTACTAATATACAATAAACCCAAGACAGCATGGTATTGGCATAAAGAAAGACATAAAGGCCAACAGAATAGAAAGCCCAGAAATAAACCCTCACATATATGGTCACATGAGTTTTGATAGGGTGCCAAGAACATTCAATGGGGAAGTCTTTTTTCAACAAATGGGGCTGGAACAATTAGATATCCACATGCAGAAGAATAAGATGGAGCCTTACTTTGCACCATATACAAAAAATTACCTCAAAATGGATTAATTGACATGAGACCTAAAACCATAAAACTCTTAGAAGAAAACAGAATAAAACCTTAATGACATTGCATTTGGCAATGATTTCCTGGATATGACACCAAAAGCACAGGCACAGGGACGCCTGGGTGGCTCAGTTGGTTAAGCAGCTGCCTTTGGCTCAGGTCATGATCCCAGCGTCCTGGGGTCGAGTCCCACATCGGGCTCCTTGCTCGGCAGGGAGCCTGCTTCTCCCTCTGCCTCTGCCTGCCACTCTGTCTGCCTGTGCTCGCTCTCTCTCCCTCTCTCTGACAAATAAATAAATAAAATCTTTTA
>PISX010008462.1:0-81610 GCA_004024625.1 Mellivora capensis
GCTGGAAGAGCAGTGATAGGAGTTGGAAAGAGAGAGTTATCCTCCATTTTCTCTTCTTTTCATCTCTCTCATCTTCTATCAGTGCCTCCCAGCAGCAGGAGCTACCAGAAGGCAGCTGTCCAGGGAATCTGAGAAATGTATGTAGTTTGCAAACTTCCAGGCCCAGAATCATAAAGCAGAGTACGGAATAGGTAGACTTGGGCTGAGAGGTAACTGGCTAATAAATGGAATATATGCTGTGAGGTTTAAAAGACTATATTTCTAGGCTATCTCTGAATATACAGCATTACAGTTTATTTGGTGTTGGAGGTTAAAAATGTTAATACTGAGCAGTTGGTCAGATTGTTGGGCAATGTGTATGTTTTGTTAGGTTGATCCAAATAACTGAATTTATACATCTTTTTTAATTTTTAAATTTTTTTATTAGCATATAATATATTATTAGCCCCAGGGGTACAGGTCTGTGAATCGCCAGGTTTATACTTCACAGCACTCACCATAGCACATACCTTCCCCAATGTCCATAACCCAGCCACCCTCTCCCTTCCCCCCTCCCCCGGCAACCCTCAGTTTGTTTTGTGAGTTTAAGAGTCTCTTACGGTTTGTCTCCCTCTCCATCCCATCTTGTTTGATTTATTCCTTTCCTTCCCTCCCAAGCCCCCCACATTGCCTCTCAACTTCCTCATATCAGGGAGATCATATAATTGTCTTTCTCTGATTGACTTATTTTGCTAAGCATAATACCCTCTAGTTCCATCCACTGAATTTACACATCTTGATAACTCAGCAAAGTGGCATGGATGGTAATCAAATTGTTTAAGAGTTGGCTACTATTGCCAAAAGCCTATCTTGATTGGGAAGTGATCAACCTGTCTGTCATATCGTTGAGGTCAAAAGCATAATGAGCCAGACAGATGAAGTATATAATAAAATTTGTATTTTATTTTATTAATTAATTAATTTATAAGAGAGAGAGAGAGAGAATGAGAGAGAACATGAGGTGGGGGAGGGTCAGAGGGAGAAGCAGACTCCCTGTTGAGCAGGGAGCCTGATATGGGACTCCATCCCAGGACTCCAAGGTCATGACCCGAGCTGGAGGCAGTTGCTTAAGCAGCTGAGCCACCCAGGTGCCCCTGTAATTAAATTTTTAAAGAGTGTTTCATTTTATGTAATTTATCTATATAATTTAGATTAACTTTGTCTGCATTTCCCAATATCACTATTTGTTGTATATTTGAATATGTGTAGGTAGGTTTACCGAAAGAGAAAGTAAGGCTGTATAGGAATATGAGTGTATAACCTAAAAAGGTATAATTAGCATTAATTTACTATTTTTAAAATACTGAGCAAAATAAAATGATTTTAAGCAATCATGCATGTTTTCAAAATATTTCTTTTTTTTTTTTTTAAAGATTTTATTTATTTATTTGAGAGTGAGAGTGTGAGAGAGGAAACACAGGGAAAAGCAGAGGGAAGGGCAGAGGCAGAGGGAGAAGCAGACTCCCCGCTGAGCAGGGAGCCCGATGCAGAATTCGATCCCAAGATCCTGGGATCATGACCTGAGCTGAAGGCAGATAATTAACTGACTGAGCCACCCAGGTACCCTCAAAATATTTCTTAAGTTTTTCGAAGATGAGCAATTATGTTAATTAATATATGCTCCTCTGTCTTCTTAGTTGATTCCATGAAAGATAGTTGTATACTTTTGAACTTGGTATACTCAAAACAAGGGGAAAATGAATAAATGAATTCTATTCTTACTAGACATGAGGGAATGCAATTACATTTTTTTTAAGTATTATCTTCCTATTGGGAATATATGCTTAATTTGGATGGCAGAATGTCTATTAGGGAAAAAAAAGATGTATTGCATATATTTGACCTCCTCTTCTATGAAATTAATAGAATCTTCCTCCAAAATAATTATGTTAAAATTTAAAATGTCAATTTTTCCTGGTAACCCCTAAATGAGAATTTGTATATGCAATAAATTAATGCCAAACTGAACAATAAACTTTGATGATTTTATTTTCTATCTCTGTTACAGAAAAAAGTCTATATTAATGCAAATTATTGATACTTAAAGATTTTTCTCTATAGCATAGTTTGTGGAATGATTTCTAGAAACTTGACCCGGGGAGCTGGTAAAGTTTTTTCCTGTGGGAGAATTGCCAGGCAGTTGTGATATAGTTTAAACAAAGGTGGGCACCTCAGTTCTACACAAAATCCAAAGCAGTGTGCTGATGTGCAAACAAGAGAGAATATGTAGTTGTCAGTGCTGTAGCTGCACAGGACAAGAAGATTCTCTTGTGACCTTAACCTTGAAAATGATGTCAGGTGCTGGATGAGGATTCTGGTTTCATCCACCCAGCACAGGATGCTGAGGAGATGAAAGAGTCAAGTGTTGGGGAAGAAGAAGGCAGGATGCATGCTGATTAGGGCTCTGTGGTGTGTATGTAGGTAGCTGTGAGAATCAACCTTCCACCTTAGATATCTGATCTTCCGCCTTGGGTGTCTGATAATTTAAATAATCTGCAGGAGTGTTTTTCTTCTTGCTTCATTATGACTCTGCTGTTTAAAAAAATTTTTTTTATTAGGTTATGTTAGTCATCATACAGTACATCATTCGTTTTTGATGTAGTGTTCCAAGATTCACTGTAACACCCAGTGTGGGACTTTGTGTGGGACTTTTTTTTTTTTTAAATTTTTATTGTGTTATGTTAGTCACCATAAAATACATCATTAGTTTTTAATGCAGTGTTCCAAGATTCATTGTTTATGTATAACACCCACTGCTCCATGCACATGTGCCCTCCTTAATACCCACCACCAGGCTCACCCATCTCCCCTCCCCTCTAAAACCCTCAGTTTGTTTCTTGGAGTCTCTCATGGTTAATCTTCCCCTCTGATTCCTGCTCCCCCCCCTTCACTTTTCCTTTCCTTCTCCTAATATCCTCCATGTTATTCCTTATGTTCCACAAATAAGGGAAACCATATGATAATTGATTTCTCTGCTTGACTTATTTCACTGAACATAATCTCTTCCAGTTCCATCCATGTTGATGCAAAAGCTGGGTATTCATTCTTTCTGATGGCTGAGTAATGTTCCATTATATATATGGACCACATCTTCTTTATCCATTCATCTGTTGAAGGGCATTTCAGCTCTTCCCACAGTTTGGCTATTGTGGACATTGCTGTGATGAACACTGGGGTGCATATGGCCCTTCTTTTCACTACATCTGTATCTTTGGGGTGAATACCCAGTAGTGCAATTGCTGGGTCATAGGTTGATTCTGCTTTTTAGCTAATTTGATTCTTGCCATTTCTCTTTTGAGGGTAGCTCTGTGTCCTTTTCTCTGAGGAGCTCTTAGGCATTGAGTGTTTTTACTTCCTCTGTACTACGTTTTGCAGAGCCTTAGGTTCTCTGTTGTTATCACCAATACCATGTCTTCATGCTGATTCAGTTTGTAAGTCTAGAGTGAGTACCTTCTGTTTGTTCACTCAACATACATCTTCTTCGTTACCACTTATCTGGAAAGCTTGGCCTGACTCCTCCAGTCTGAATAGAGCCCTTCTTTGCCCACTCAAGTTCCAAGCCACCTATGTTACAGCTTATATGGTGATACCTTGTGATCATTGGTTTATCTAATCTCTTGCTTACTGGCCAGTGAGCTCCATGGCAGAGAGGACTTCGTCTTTTTCACGTGTTGCTCAGAGCCTGGCACAACGTCTGGCTCTGATAGTGCTCTTGACAGCCACTATGGAGGTGGCCCTGAGTGAGGTTTGGGGGATACCAGGATGTATGCAACTCTGTTTTGTTCTCCAGGCACTGACAGTTTTGTTCACAAGGAACTCACAAGGGGATAGACACACAAACAGCTAACTGCAACACAGTGTGACCTGTTTATTTAAAAGCTAGGACAGAGAAATGAGAAGTATGCTGTGTCAGAGCCAAGAAATACCATTATCTATGTGATGTGTTGAATATAAGGTGTTGAGTCCCTTCCTTCAGGAACTTGCAGTCCGCTAACCTGGACTTCATGAAAGTGCTTAGTATGTAGCACAGCCATGTTGAGTGAGAAGTTTTTGGACGATTCAAACACCTTAAGTCAACGAGGGTTAATTGGGCACTGATTATTCAAGTTAAAGTGTTTTATAAGATGCAAAGTGTAAGCATAGTTTTTTCCTTTAAGGTAGTACCCCTTAGATAGGAAAATATGACATGAAAGCCTAGAAGGTGAGATTTTTTTTAAAAGAGAAATCATTCTACAAGCACCAATGAGAAAGTCTGTGTTGAATTAGCAAGTGGACGTAAGTTCTGTGAGCTTCGTGTTCTTCCATTTCCATAGGTCTTATCTATTCATCTTATCATGTAGAATGGTTTAGCTCTAAAGGATGTGAAATGAGCAGGTATGTAGAAGCAAGTAACATCAGCTTCAAAATATGGAGATAGTTGGCTTCTCTCGGGTTTCTTAGGGAAATGTCAAAAAACACTGGTGTTGCCATGACTTTTTCAGTCAAATAAGTGTACATTGTTTAAGAATATGAATCACGGTATAGATAACCATTCCTGCCAATAAAAGCAAGTGTGCCTTTGTAAACTTCATTGCAGAACGTTTATTTGTATCATCTTGTCAGCTCCCACCACTAAGAAACTGTGACTGTAAGGACAGCTCATAATTTTGGAAACAGGACCAGTGCTGTTTCAACACACTAAAAATTTGTCTCGTGGTTATTGGGAGTAACTTGGTGCCAGTCCAGGATCCAAAAATGCTGGTGGCAGTAAAAGTGTTGATTCAAATATTATTTAGTCCCCTAAATTCAGCAGCTACTTTGTGATGCACCATGGTATTATCTCACTACCGGCCAGCAATCCAGAAAGGTAGTCATCTGAGACATCCATGTCTCAGACGAAAACAGATTCACAGTAGTCCAAGCGGCATTTTGGTATGTTTCATATATATGTCTTACCCCATCTTCCCATCTGACATTCAGAATATATGCCAGAGAGCAAACAAAAGAGAATCCTTCTTTCGATTTTGTGAGGTCATTTAGCCAGGACTGGTGACTGACTGCTCTGGAATCAACGATTGATGTGTCCTTTTGGAGAAAGTATGCTACACGTAAGGAAATTCCGTGGTGGAGAACCACTGGGGCTGTTCACTAATTTAGTGCCTTGATGATAGGGTCATTTTAAAATTAAAATTAGGGTGAAAACAGAACCAAAAGTTAGTCATAAATGGAATAGGAGCAATAGAGACAAGATGGATGTCAGGCATGTGAGGCTTTAGGTGAGAAATAATGTCTGCCTTTTCACTACCTGAAGATAGGGATGAGGCCACTGTGGAGACTGGAAATATTAAGTTGAGAGTCTGAGAAAGACCTGGAAGCCCCACATTCCCGCCAGCCTTTTCATCTCACAACATAGTTCGTCTGACTTAAATTCCAGACTGGTGCCACTTTAACTTGATTTGGATCGTTCTCTCAACGTATGATGTGACATAGTCATTGTGTCCTTTTATATTTGATCAAGTGAAGGATATTTGCTAAAGATTTTACATCCAGTTATGTTATATTTGCCAACAAAGGTTGAAGAAGAAATGATACATTATTTTTGGAGTGGAAACTACCTATTCTGGAAACCTTTGGCAATACTATTGTGAAGACCTCCACAGATCCTTACATTAAGTTGAGAAAACAGAGAAAACTTTATTTTTACATGGCCTGGAGCTGTCCCCCTTGAAATGGAAGGCCAGGCGAACCCAGCTGCTTAAGTTGAAAAACTTCCTTTAAAACGAAACACAACAAACTCTATTGAGATGTAGTTTACATTCCATGAAATTCACCCTTATTAAGTATACAGTTTAATAATTTTTGGTAAATTTACTGAGCTGTTCAGTGATCACGCTATTCTAGTTTTGGAACACATCCATCACCCTAGTGAGACCCTTGGTGCCCTTCTGTAGTTAATCCCCTTTGCCTCCAGTTCCAGGCAACCACTAATGCACTTCAGATCTCTACAGAATTGTGGAAGGCTTTATATTAAGGAAAGCAAGTTGGGCCAGGATGTTTCCGTTGGATTTGGGTGTCTTCGGCTTCTGAGGGTGGTGGAATAGGAATGCTAAATATGAGTTCAGGTACTATAGTCTGAATTGTGCAAGTCTTCTGATTTGTACCTATTATATGAAAAAGTGGCCTTGGGCAGTGGAAGAAACAAACCTAATTTGTACTTGCTTCCAAAGCTGTGAGTTGAGAAGCTTCATTAAAAAATAGTTTGAGGGATGCCAGTTAAGTGTCAGATTCTTGATTTCGGCTCTGATCATGATCTCAGGCTGGTGAGATCCAAGCCCTGGGTCAGGCTCCACGCTCAGCACAGTGTCTGCTCAAGTTTCTCTCTCCCTCTACCCCTCCTGCTCACGCTTCCTCTCTTTCTTTCTCTTTCTCAAATAAATTAATAAATCTTAAAGAAAAAAAAAAAAAGTAGTTAGAGATTAATACTTTCTCTGGCCAGACTGTGAGCTCAGATGATCTTAGTTGGGAAGACTGGCCTCTGTAGATACATGTAAGTGTCCTGGTTCAGTGTGTGAGCAGCTTCCACTGGAGACTGTCTATCCTTGGTGTGACTGCAGGTGAGAGAATGTTGTCCTTACCCTCGGAAAATATTTCCTCTTCCCAAAGAATCTTGTCTATAACCTTGAGAAGGCTTTCATGGGTTCCCAACTTTGGATATGTGAAATGTTTTTCTCACGTGTTCATGGAGACCACTCTTCCCAAGTAAGGTCACCTGAGGTCACACTTTGGCCAAAGGATCAAGTCATCTCTACTTTTTGTAGAAGTTTTTCAGCTCTCTCTGGTTGATTTGGCAGCAAGGATGCCTGTTACACTGTCTGTTTTCCATTCAAAATATGTTTCAGAGTTGCACAATGCAAAATCAAGCCTGTCACTTAAAATCTCCAAGAAGGCTTCACCACCCTGATAACTCTCCCTTCTCTCATTTATCCAATGAACAACAGTGTCATTTTGAGCATAGTTCTAGGTGATGGGGACACATGTGTTAAGAGAAAAAGCAAGGCCATTGTTCCCCTGAAGTTTACATTTTCATGGGGGAAGAGAAACAAGAAATAAGTAAGGTAAATTCAGACAGAAGGCACTGATAGAAATCAAAGCAGGGTGTTGCAGTGGGAATGATGGGTGATGCAGGATGGTGTGGTTAGGATAGGTAGAGTGATCAGGAGAAAGCCTCCACGAGGAGATCATTTCGGCTGAGACTAGAGCCACACAGGAGCCGGTCCTATGAAGATTTATTTGCTAGACAGGCATTCCAAGCAGAGCATTTAGCAATTGCCAGAAGTAGTGGGCATGAGCGTGGTATGTTTGAAAGACCAGAACAAGGGCAGTGTGGCCATAATGTTGGAAAAGACAGAGTGATCCAAGATGAGGTCAGAGAGGCTGGATCCCGTGGTAAGGCATTTGGTATTTATTCCAAGTGCAATAGGAAGCTGTGGGGGAGGGAGAGAGGCAGTGATATGATCTGATTTACATTTGATCCAGCTTACTCTAAGTGCTGGGTGTAAAATGGAATCCAGTCATTATGGGAGGGAGCTGGGTGTGGCTAATACTAGGGTCATAGTGACTTCTGGTAGTTTCTCACATGTTGATTCTTAATGTGAAGCCATTTCTCTTCATTTTTTGGTGCATGTGTTCCTTTTAGAGACATTTCCTGCTTTCGTCGTCGTCTTCTTCTTCTTCTTTTTAATAGTCCTCAGTGAATTGGCTAACCTAAAATGAGGATGACTTTAAATCACTGAGTGAAAATATTCTTTAGATGTAACAGGGTACAATCCCCTCATTTTAGAATTGAGGTCACTGAAGTCAAGAGGGAAATCAGTCCCCCTGCGCAAGCCTCCTAACAGCCTGCAGTGGGCGACGGCGCTCAGCCGCCGGGACCCCGGATCCCGCCACCGGTGGCATGAACCTCAGCAGCAGGAGCAGCGTGGCCGAGAGAGCGCCCAGGGCCATGCTCTGGGGCTGTGAGCTAAACCTGGAGAAGCGGACTTGCACCGTCAAAGCCCAGAAGGAGGGGAAGCAGGACTGTAAGCTGCTGCTCAGAACGATATGCTTGGGGGAGAAAGCCAAAGAAGAGATGAACCTCGTGGAAATTCTGCTGCCAGCCTGCCAGGAAGACAAGAAGACCAAGCCCATCACCATTGCCTCGCTTCAGGCCTCCGTGCTACCCATGGTCGTCCTCATGGGATTGGAGCTTTCTCCTCCAGTCACTTTCCAGCTGCGGGCTGGCTCTGGGCCTGTGTTCCTCAGTGGCCAGGAATGTTACAACCTACCCTGGGAAGAAGAGGAGGAGGAGGAGGAAGAGGAGGAGGAGGAAGGTGACAGCGAGGAGGTTGACGATGATGATGATGATGTAGATGTGTCCATAGAGGAGGACACCCCTGTTAAATAAGTCAAGAGGCTGGCGTCCCAGAAGCAGACAAGCGTTGCCAAGAAAAAAAAGGTGGAAAAAGAAGAGGAGGCAGTGAGATCCAGTCTTAAAGACAAGAGTCCTGTGAAAAAGGCCAAACCCACATTCAAACCTAAAAAGCCTGGATCCAAGAAATGAGGGGCCAGGAGGGTCCTGGCTGCAGTGACTGAGGAAGAGCCAGCTAGAGCACTGTGCAGGGTGGCCTTCCTTCCTCGGCACGTTCTGCAGGTTCCCCCCACCACCACCAGCCTCTCTCCATCTGAGTCTGAATGGGATAGAGCTATTGGGGGCGACACAAGAGACCCTCAGCCCAACGCAAGTTTCAGCAGGACCTGGAGGGAAAACTCCAACCTCAGGACCACAATAAAGTTTACTTTGCCAGGGGGGAAAAAAAAGAGGGAAATCAGTGACTTGTCTTAGTTTATTCACCTTGTTAATGACAGAGCCAAGAGTGTAACCCAAGCTCCAGGTTCCTCACCAATTGTTCCTTCCACTAATGTCTAGCCTGGGTGGTAGTCACGTAAAATGTGCTCATTTTAGTATTCTGTGATGTGAGAATCAGGTATATTGGTCGGTGGGCAGAGAGGCCTGAGTTAGTTAAGACAAGTTGGAAGAGTACATCATTGTGTCAACCCAAGGTGATCAAGATGCCTGAGCAAGGGTGGGAGAGAGCCAATACATTGACAGGACTTTAAAAGGTCAGAGTGATGAAGATGGCAGATGGACAGAGCTGGAGGGGGGTAATACCAAGCAGGGAGCAGATGAACCCGAGACTGTCTGAGGGCATTACAGGACATTCAGCAGATGGGCTGTGCCGGAACATGGGGTGAGCAACACTGTTGTTGACACTAATTACTTGTGATAGAGGTGCTTTACAAAACATGGGGGAAAATGGCCTTATTTCATAGAATATTTGCTGTAACAGTGGACAAGTTTGCAACAGCTTTCCATGTTAAATGTACTAAATTGAGGAACCAGGGAAATATTTGCAGTTTGCTTTCCCCCCCTCTAATCATGTTTGAGATGGAGATACCGATTAGGACATGCCACAGTGCCCAGATAATGGCATTTCTTCTGAGCATTGAGCATTTTCAGAAATTAAAATTCCCTTTAAAGTAAAATATTCAGAAGCGAAACAATGCATAACATGACAGATGAGGTGATTTTCATAAGAGAAACCAGCAAGTAAATCAAGAGAATCAGATGTGAGAAACACATCAAAACTGTCACATCTTCTCTATAGGCACAGTTTCATACCCCCCCCCCCCCCCAAAAAAGGGAAAGAATAAAAAATAAAGATGGTTATATGTTAAAAAGCCTGAACAAATATGAGGTTAAATGGAGAGGCTGTCCTTTCAATGTTAACAAAAAGGAGTTGATATATAATTTAGCATTTTAACTCAAGAGATATGTTTGGAGCAGTTATTATGGGCCAAATGCAGTGTTTTGGTGATGGAAAATTGAGCTGGATGGGATCCCATATCTCAGATCACTCACTATTTAGTCAGAGGGGACACACACGTAACTGCTATTAAGGAAGTAAGTATAAAAAAATGCTTTGGTCACGTGACTGATCAGCTTCTGTGGTCATGAGAGTAAGAAATTAAACTATGGAGGTCATCCATGACCTTGAGAAAGGTGGGTTGGTTAAAGGGTACATTTGTCCTTTGTGTTGATTGTCCCTCCATATACTGGGTGTGCAGTGGAGAGGGGCCTCTTCCCTCCTGACTTCTGTTTTTCACGCTAGGTGGTACTGGGTGATCCCCAGCGTCCGATTAGCTGGAAGGGGTGGGCACATGGAGTGTGGTGACTCAGTCTGGTTGGAAGCACTTCGATTTGCTGTTCATTTATAAGGCAGTGAGTTTGCGACTTCTCCTTAGCCTTATTGTTTGCATTCTCTCCTCATAGCCAGTTCTTTCATCCCATTAATTTTTCTTCTGCCTCACTTCTTTCCTTAAAAAAATCTCTTATTTCCTCGCCACTGCCCCAAGGCCAAATTAAATTTGTCAAGAGTAGTTTGGAACTCGGGTCCATAAACTTTCAATGCCGAACTGCAACCGTTGGGTTTTCACAGTTTTCCGAAGCTTGTCTGGCCCTAAAACAGGATTTCTTACTTGGCTTCTGCCTTCTCCATTAGTTACTTTACCATAATGAAAATTAGAGTCCTCTTCAGTACTCACATAAGCTATAAAGTCATGTTCATGAAAACAAATTAAAATTTTATCCTCATTGTCTCTCTTGCCCAACACACCAATATATAATTTTATTTCAGACTTGGAAAAATCATTTAGTTGATTGATATAGCAATAAAAAGACATGTTAGATCAACCAAGATTTAAAAACAAAACAAAACAAAACAAAACAAAAACAAAAAAAAAGCAACTCAACTAAACTGTTTTTGTTTCACAATAATCTTTTATCTCAAGTTACCAGGACCTTACTTAAATGACTGAATGGCATATAAAAGTTGTTCTCTGAAAAAAATTTTAATGACTGAAGGCTAACCGATCTGAAGGAGTTTCTCAAAATGTCATTTAGGTTCTGGGATGCTCACAGGACCCACTTTAATTGTTCGTTTCTTGGTAGTTTAGCTATTGCTAATGCACATATGCATTATGGAGGGTTCCTTCAGCAACACATCTCGAACTGAACAGTGTTGAGGGGAAGACATTTATGTGGAAAGTGTAGGAAAAACCTGGAGGGAGTGGGAGAATGATGGAACGAAGGGAAGGCAGCCTGTGAAGGTGAGCTGTTCAACCAGCATTACAGTGGGAGCCCAGAACTTGACCCAGAGGACAGACTCTGGAAAATAACACAAAACACACAACTGAAGGATGAGGGGGTAATTGCCGTTACCAAGTCTCAAGACACTGGTTGAAGACTGCCCTGCTCCTAGGGGTATTAACTGCTTGGCACTTCTGGCTTGCCATGGAGTAGCATGTCTGGGCGACTCATCTTTCCATCCTTCCGAAGGTCAGCTACTGGTAATTAGAAGTCAGCCTGAGACCAGCACACAGAATGGTCCCAGGACAACAGGAGCCTTTGACAATGTTGTTTCTCCAATTTTAGACTACTTGACAAACAGAGGAACAGAGAGACCAAAGTTAAGTCTTAAATCTTTGTTCCCTTTTTAAGTCATTACTTTTATCTGTTTCCCTCATTGATAGTTTAATCAAGAGATTCCTTCATCTTTCCACTCATGCTCCTGCACTGGAGGAGATTCTCAGGGGCAATCTGACAGTGGGAAAAATGAAGAGAAACAAAGCTACCTGAATGATTCATGAACTGGAGAAGTAGATCATGAGTCATCAAGGGTTGTCAGAGCAGGCCTTTGCGGCTAAGAGGATGCTTTAGCTGTTGAGCTGTACACAAGAACAAACCATCTCGTGCTTGTATCATTGCCATCATTAGTGTCACACATTTAATAGGCATCTCCATTTGAATATGACACTTTTAAACAGTATAAAAAGCAAGTCAAGCCAGTGTGCTTCTTTCCCCTTGGAATCTAAAATCTGAACAAAACACCGAAATGGATATAATAGCATAGTCCAGAGTGCACAAAATGAAACAGGGGCCATGAAAGAAATGAGATGAGCATGAATGAAAGCATGAATGAGAAAGCAAACCAGGTGTAATATGATAAGTAGTAAGTAACACAACCTCGTGGTCAGGAATAGAATTGTGAGTCTTTAGGTTTTAGTAAAATGGACAACTTGAGCTCCATCCGAGGGGGACAGGTTGTCACATGGAGATGTGGTCTTAGTGGTAATGGATCCACCAAACTTTCCATAGTAGGTATATGGATAGTCATGTGACATTGTCTGAAGTTCTAAATGAATAATAGGTAATTCACATACATTTAAAACACTGGCTCAAACATATTCAGGCCAGATGAAACACATTTGCTGACCAGATTCAGCATATAGTTCAAATTTGATTGGAGACCTCTGATATAGGGAGATGTATGAATACCAGATGATTTTCCTTGCTAAAGATGAAAAGGGGTATGTGTATGTGTGAGAGAGAGAGAGACAGAGAGAAGCACCTGATGTGCTTATGATGAATATATATATATATATATATGCACTATATATGTGTATATATGCGTACATGCATTTTATTGAAAACAATGAGAAAAGTATATTTTCTGAGTTGATGAATGGGGAGGATTGCAAAAGGACGTGTTTTCCACATTCTTCTGCCATTTCAATCATGTTCTCACTTCAAGGCCAACTCAGCCATTACCAAATCACTGACTCCTTGCCTGTATTAGAAACGCTTTTTACCGAGAGTCTCTTGGTATCTAAGTGGATTTGCAGGGAAATCCGTAATTGACTAGGCCTGGCATAAGGTGAGAGATTTAAGCGGCTTGTTTTGTAAGAGGGGAGAACATGGAGAAGTTTGTAAGAACTTTAGGTTGTGGCTTAAAAATAAGAATGACATATGCTGAGTGCTGGGTCCCAAGGTGTTTTGCCTTTGTTATCTCTCTTAGTCCCAACAACAATCTTGTATTAAGAGACCATTTTCAAGAAGGGATGATATATCTCTGAATACATACATGTACATAGAGACCTAGAGTTTTAATGGTTTCTTACAGATTCTAGAAGCAATGCATCTCAGTACCAAGGCTCATACATATCATACTTCTTAAAGTCTGTATACAGGCCCATGCATAAGGTATTCTAAGTAATAAGTATTGTCCACATTTTCCAGCAAGCAGGAAAAATATACATTTATTTGTATTTGTCCGTAGTATTCCTCTTTGGAATACAGGTTGATAAGTATTGCTTCATTTGGGGACTTTGAGATAGAATATGTGCCTTTCATGATGCCTGAACTCACCTGACTGCATTTCTCCATGACCCATTTGTCTACTGGAGTCTTTTAACAGCTTAGTTAAAATTTTTCAGAGCAGTGGTTTTACCCATTAACAGTCATTTCAAGCAATTCAGAGCTTGTGCTTGGAGTAGAGGGAGAGGGTCAGTCCTACCCAACCTAGAACTTCGTGGCTGAGAATGGCTGCCTCAGAACAAACTCTGATGGGGCCTGTGAGACGGTGGGAAATGGATGCTTGTCAGTAGATGGTTATGGAATGTGTCATCAAAGAGCAAGAGCACAGATAGAGTTGGAGGTTAGCATTAGGCAGGTGAGCAGACTGAGAGTAGTAAAGCAGAAGCTCACAGAGGGAACCACGGGCCAGCAAATCTATATCCCTGAGAAAGTAGAGGGCAACACTTCTTCACCTCTTCCTTCTGCAAGAACAAGCTCTTCTTCCTGCCTGTATATCTACTCTGTTCTCTGAATTCTTCCAATAAATACCTATTTTTAATCTGAGCTAGTCTGTATATGTTTCTGTTCCATGAAATGGAATGACCCCATCTAAGGGGACCTTTCTTGGGGACGTATGATGTGAATCAAGATTGAAGCCATCATTTCTTCTTTACTTGGGAAAAGAAGAATATGATTGGCAAGTAATTACTTCTCATGACTTCATCAACTTAAGGACACAAAAGCTCATGCATACCTCACTAAGAAATAAGAAAGGTAGTTGTTACCTGCTTTTGTCTGTTTCATTTTAGAGAGGAAATTGAGAAAAACTTGCTGAAGGTAGAATTGTTGAGGCAATTTTCTCAGGGCTATTCATTTTTAATACTAGGACTTATTTATAGATAGTTGGGATGAGGACAGAATACGTGTCATCATTGAGATCAGAGTCAACAGCAGTTTGTCCCACATTAGGTTTTTCATACCTCATCCCTTGATCCACCAACTGATTTTTATCCCAAAGGTTTTGAGGATTCGTCTTTAATTTTTGCTTTGTCTCACATAGCATTTTGTATCCCTGAATAGCAACATATAATTTAAAGATGTAAAAGCATGAAGTTATGCTAATTTTTAATGGGTTAATTCTGTGTTGACACCTCTGCACAGATGTTGGTGTAGTATTAATTTCTATTTTCCCTCAACTATGCGCAGGCTAACGGACTGGAAGAAGCTACTTCACAATTTGGTAGGTAGTTAGAAAAGACATTGAACCTATTTTAAATTACTAACAGATGAGTCAGACTGTGGTTTTTAAACGTGATTTAGAAACCTACTAAGAACACAAATGGTGCTTTTGATAAGATAACTTCTTGATTAATCAATTAGTATTCATTGGACACTCTTGGGAAGAGCATGTTGGATGCCAAAACAAATACATCTAACAAATGCAGGAATGTGTAAATAAATGATCAAGAGAGCAATCTTTTAATGGTATTAGTGAAACACTGTCCTTTCACTGATGGGACTGAATTGGAAACGCTCATGATTAAATTTTCGTGGAATAGTGTTGGGAGAGTAGATTATGTGTACTGGATACATTTCCTAAGTAGTGATGGAAATTATTTTTTCTTACCTACTTATTGTTGAAAGTCTATATTACTATTTTGCCTGCTTTTCATCCTTAGAAATAGAGCCCCAATAATGTAATTGATAGTTCTTTGGATTCAGGATGTTTTCCAGGCACTACCAGTTAGTCATAGTGAACATCGAGGGTTATTGTAACATTGAGGAATAAAATAGATGGCTGAAAATATTCCTGGTGTGGGAAGAGGCTCCTCTCGTTCCTCCTTTTTCTTCTCTTTTATCTCCTCCTTAACCTATTCTTTCTTATCTTCCTTAGTCAAAATCCTACTTGTGAATTGTTTTATTGATGATTACTTTATGCTTCTTAGAGTACAAATATAACCCTAACTCCACATGTTTGAGAGATTTAATTAGGGATTAAAGTATAAAATATCTTAGATAAGTTTTCTGACTTTGTATGGCTTTTGTCATATCTAGACTCCATGGGGATAATATTTTAAAAATATTAAACCAAAGTTATTGACATTCATTTCTTTCTTTCTTTCCTTCCTTCCTTCCTTCCTTCCTTCTCTCTCTCTCTCCCTCTCTCTCTCTCTGCTTTAGAAAGTGGAAAGCAGGTACATAGGTCCCACCAGACGGTGGAAGAGGAAATGATAAAACCCTCAAGTCTCTGTGAGGGGAAGCATAGAAGAGGAGAAACGGAAACAGTAGAAATAAGTGATCTGACGCCTGTGCATGTTCTCATTGCCTCATCCAGTCACCACAAACTAACAGTAGTTGGTCACAACAAAAGGCTGAGTTAATGACTCCTTGCCCAGCCTGGTAGCTTTCTGCCCTAGAAGTGATTTGGATGTTTACTGGTGACGTTTTGGGGATGCAGGAGGAAGCTGAACTCAAAACCTGGTACCATATGGGGTGTAGGTTAGGCTGTGGTCAAACTGTGGGACATGGCTAAGACCCAGAAGGGGTTCCCCAGCACTACCAAAGGGGGAGGTGGGGAAGAAAACTGGACTGGACTGAGCTAAGCGGAAACAAACAACCAACCAACCAAGAATTTACCAGGTCCAAAATAACAGACAATTTTGCAAGGCACTCAGGACACACTAGATCAACAGAAGACACAAACCAAAGACCAATGCAAAGATCAAGGACCCCACTAATACTGTGGTATCACCTAAGCTTTTGCTACTCTTTCTTTTTTAAAGATTTACTTATTTATTCAAGAGAGAGAGAGAGAGAGAGCGCACACAAGTGGGAGGAGCAGGGAGAGGGAGAGAGAGAATCTCAAGCAGGCTCCATGCTCAGCACAGAGCCTGATGTGGGGCTCCATCTTATGACCGCAAGATCATGACCTGCACTGAAACCAAGAGTCGGACACTCAACTGACTGATCCACTCAGGTGCCCCCTTTTGCTACTCTTAAGGTGCCATTTTGGGAAGAGGAAAGCCCATAATTTATCATTAAAAACCAGAGTTGACTTCCTAAAATCTTATAAGCAGAAAGAACCTAAAAGAGCTGTAATGTATCTTTTTTTTTTTTTTTTAAGATTTTATTTATTTATTTGAGAGAGAGCATGAGAGGGAGAAGGTAAGAGGGAGAAGCAGACTCCCTGCGGGGCTGGGACCCTGATGCAGGACTCGATCCCAGGACTCCAGGATCATGACCTGAGCCAAAGGCAGTGACTTAACCAACTGAGCCACCCAGGCACCCCTGTAATGTATCTTTTTAAACTTCATATTTTTAAAGGGTAGGAATATGTTTGCTGTACGTTTGAGTGTAACATGTTAATTTCAACCCATGATTCACAATAAGATGTCTTAGAGCAGCTGGTTGTTTTCTCCACATCTCATTTGTAGGAAGAATGGGGAATGGGGAGGACATCTCTTCTTCGTCTTCGTCTTCGTCTTCGTCTTCGTCTCTGTCTCTGTCTCCATTGTCGTTGTCTTCGTCTTCTTTTTTTTTGCTTCGTTAATCTACACTGCAATTGGGTTTCTGGAGTAGAATTCAGTGATTTGTCACTTACAAAGAACACCCAGCTCTCAACACTACAAGTGCCCTCTTTACTACCCATCACCCATCCAGCCTATCTCCCACCTACCTACCTCCATCAGCCCTCAGTTTGTTCTCTATCCTTAAGAGTCTCCCCTATGGTTTGTTTCTCTCTCTCTCTCTCTCTCTTTTTCCCTCTGAGGAGGACACTTGTAATGGCAGAAACTGGAAGATCTTTGTAAAGTTCTCCTGAGGAATTAGACTTTAAACATAAAACTTTGCAGTATCAAGTTATAATTGGATTTCACAAACACACACACACACAAAAACACAGCTGCTTGTAGAATACAGAATGGCTTTCTAGCATCAAAGAACACACTTGCTTTCATTTAGTACTTTTCACTCAAGAATACTGCTGGTGGTGCATTTTTTCAGGAGAATGGGAAGTACAGGTCAAAGATTTTCAAGTTCTAAGTCGAAAGCTCTTTTAAGAAGCAGAAAGTTAAGTGACAGCCTTGAGAAGCTTAAAAACACACTTATTGATAGGTAAAATAGTAATAGTGGCATTCATTTTCATCATCTATTTCATGCTTTTTGAAATAATTTCTTAACGTGTGTATGACTGCACATGCTTGCATGGGCAGTCGTGCCCGTGTGCACACACACACCTACTGCACACTCCTACCTACTTTCCTTTTACTTAAGTTTCAAGCATAGATGAAGAGCTTAATCAAGATCCATCTCCTTGTTGAAGGCTTACGCAGACACTCCCATTTCTTCCTTCTTTTGAATATTTATTTCCTGTCTTCCTTATTTAGGGACTAATTGTATTTCACCTGTAGATTTACTAGTAGTTTTCTGGGAGCTTCATGTTTCCTCAGGAAAGATTATAAGCCCCATAAGGACAGCAGTGTTGTCTTGTGATCTCATTCTGCTCTTCTGGGCACAAAGGAAATAACTACTACTTGGTAACTAACATTAAAACCACACAACTATCCCAAATAAGTGACACAGTCTTTCAGAAATTCCTGGTGATTCCTTTTAATCAGCTCTGCTAGGTCATGTTTACTAAAAAGCTGACTGTGATGAACTTGTGTGTTGACTGAAAAAAACGAAAGACTAGGAAGGCTCTGGGTAAAAGTGGTGGAGGACGATAAAGTGAGAACTTTGGTTACTTGTGTAAGCATGGTAGTGATTTTGATTTATCCTTTTTGTGCATCATTGTGAAGTTGCCTGAACTCACCCTAGAAGTACTGAGAAATTATGGCAGCAGGTAAGGGATTAGTTAATTCCCCAAACCTACAAGTCTATTCCCCTACCCTCTCAGCATATGATTTTGGCATCTGTCTTACCAGCAAGCTGCTACGAATCTACAACATCGTGAGGAGAAGCTCACAATATTTAAGAAATATGAGCATACTGTTTAGATTACATATTTCAAATATTGCACCTCCCCCTTAATGTCTGACTAAAGCCCAGCTGGGAAGTAATTTTGGTTCAGTAGAGGTTGTACGCCAATTTGTATTTTTCAAGTTTTGCTTCAAGGCTCCGGGAAGAGACTCCATCCTGTGCTAACGTGTTCAGTTTGGGACTTTTTGGAAATGCATGGAGAACAGTTGGAGTTCCGAATCTAATTGTGTGAAATATTCCTGACATTTTGGGGTGGATTCCAATTCCAGTGGAGAAATTTCATTAGAGAGTTCTATATTAAGACAAATTATATTTACTGTCTTTTCATAAATTGTAACAGGACTGTCTAACTGCAGGTAGTGGCCACCAGTTTCTTGCCAGAGAGGTTAAATCATTGTATGAGGTCAGAGGAGCAAGCTTACAAGTTAGGGTACAGTGAAGAAGAGAAATAAATTTGGCATTATGCTCTGAAGCTTGCAGAGGAAAAATGTTTCCTAAGCCCTCCCAACATTTTCCCCCTAAGCTTAACTTTTCAAAACTTAAGGTGACTATAACTAAGGTCTGTTATGTCATCTAGAACTTGTGGAATTCCTATCTCTGAAATTCACTGAGAAGCTGTGTTGATATCATAGAACCTGCAGTGTCTTGGAAAGTCTTTTAATGCTTAATCTCATTAAGAGGTAGTATATTTTAACATGCATCACAATTGTGACTGCTATCTTTAGCATTTAAGAAGGAAGACTGAGCCTGTGGGGTTTGATTATTAACTCTGTTATTATGTTGCTAGTGTATTCATGAAATTGTTTGGTAATGCACCCATAATTTATTTTTATTTTATATTTTGAAAGCATTGTTATAGGTTAATTGGCTCTATATTTTACAAGTTTGCATCACTAATACCAATAAAAATCTATTTATATTGTTCTTCTGGGGTTCTGATTGCATTAAGGAACGATTAGTCCTAATTAAGTTCTGTAGTCTGTGCTAATTACAATCAAATAAGACTTTACATAAAAATGTGGAATTATGCTGAAGTAAATGCATTTTCGATCATTAATTAGAAAACTACTGGGCAGACCTTTGAAGATGTTTTTACTTTCTTTCGTATTGTTAGTTGTGAGAAGGAAACTTCAACAAGCCAGTGCATTTGCAAAGGTTGTCTCCCATAGTTGTGGCAGAAGCAGTCTTGTTAATTATAAATTTGAGTGATGTTTCCTCATTTTACTCCTCATGAGAACTAAACTGTCCCAGCTGTTCCTCAGCCACCCTCCAGGTAGTAATATCATGTTTACATTACAGAATAAAAACGCGAGGCTGAGGGTTTGAAGAGCATGTGTTCTATCATATTGCCTCATTTAACTTTTATGCACTGCAGTCCTTTTCACGTTTGACATTTCCCTGATTTCTTGCTAATGCTGTCGCTTCATCTGCGCTCTCCTGTGTGCGGTGGTAATGATACTTCTACCTGAACTTCCCTGGTGTGCTGCTGACAACTGATGGAGACAATCCTTTTGCCCTCAGCACTGACTTTAATACTCTTGCTTATGGGAGTGTTGAATTTCATATGTAAATGAGGAAAAGAGAAACAGGAGAGAATCACAATTTCTGGCCACCTACATCTGTTTCTGTCCTTTCATAGGAAGCACGGAATGAGATAGTGCCTTTAAAACACAGCATGTTTCCTGGTGCATGGAAGGGTTCAATGAATGTTAGCTAAAATAATGATTATTGTTACCATTGCATTGTGCTCGATCCTGCTGGAAGTCCAATTTGAGACCAATTAATTGGTTTTGAGCCCAGAAGGAAGAAAGTCTTTCATCAGAATTCTCCCAGCAATTTTTCTTCCTCCTCTGGACCACTCCTGCTTGGAGATGCTTGGAGGTTGGCGGCTAAAACACTTACAGAAGCCGAACTCTCTTGGCTGCTTTGATGACATTTTGATGCAGTCCTATGGGCTCCAGCTCAGAAATAATACTCAGATCTTTGGCCATTTATCTACGCTCTAACCTTAATCTCCTTTTTCTAAACCACCTCCTCCTCATTCATTTCCTCATGCCCACTTATTTTTCTCACCTCTTTTTATCAACCCAAGAGCAATTTGTCTACTTTTCTGACTTTTAATTGTGCCTGATTTCTTTGTTTCCCATTTTCAAACATTTTGTCTTTTTGCCTTAAATTTTTTTTTCTCACTCTTCAGATACTCCTCATTATTTTATTCCTGTTATTTTCTGCTGTGGCCCTATCTTCACTTGAGCTGCTGGTCTTCAAGACCTGACCTTTTTTTCTTTTTAAACCTCATTACTGTTATTTCTCTCTGATTGAGTCCCCATTCTAGTCAATCAGGTATGCATTTTGCCTTTCACATATGACTCTCATTTCTAGATCTGGGGTTTGATACATCACTTTTGCTGTGTGTGTAGTTTCCTCTTTGACCCTTTGTCAAGACTCCATTCACTTCCCCTTCCTTAAGTTTGTGAGAATTCTTTTCTTTCAAGAATTTTTTACATCCAGATTATGGGATATGCCTCTACTTGAAGCATCCTTGAGATCATGTAGTCAAATCTTCTTATGTTACAGATGAGGAAACTAAGGTCCAAGGTGGGTCACCTGACTGCCCCGAATTGCGAGACCCTTAAGTCTCAGAACAGTACCTTGTGACTCCAAATCCCATGCTCATCCTTGCACCTGCTATATCTCAGCACACACAAATATATGTCTTTTTTGGTATCTTATGAGTTTTGATTTGTTTTTTAAATTTTCTTTATGCATGTGTGTTTTCCCCCTCAGTTACTTTGTAAATTCTTAGAACTCAGGGACCCATACCTCTTTGTTTTTACTCTTTGTCTTTCACCATCCTGCAGAACATCTAACACAAACTGAACTCTCAACAAGGGTTCAGTAAATGCAAACATCATTGTCTGTATCATGTTAGCATTTTTATTTTCTGTTTCCTGTCTTGATTTCTCTATGTTTGATTCCATATCATTGTTTTCATTTCTTTCACTTTTTCTCTCTCTTGCCTTAACTTTTTCCTCCTAAGTTATTTTAAAAATTATATTTGTCTGCATCATATTAGCTTTCTAATTTGTGCCCAGATCTTTGTTCCGACATTTCTTATAACTAGATTTTAGTTAGAAGTTAAAAGGAAGGAAGTTAATGGCTCTTTTCTTAGTGCGTGGGCAGCAAAACCCAACAACCTGGGTGTCAATTATTGTCAGAGTCTTTGTACTTTATTTGTATAGTATATGAGTCAATTAACCCTGTGAGTACTAACTCCAGTCTTTTATCTAGTTGGCTGCTGTTACCTCATGAACTTTTCAAACGTTTGATATGTTTCACTGGGAAGTCTCTTCATTTATTGGTTTGTAAGTCAGTTAGCAGCCATATGGCAATCTGCCTAATGGGAAGGGTTGAACTAGATGCAGTTTTTCTGTGTTGGTGGAATGGGGACATCTACACATTGCTCTTTATAAATGAGTAGCATACAAAATTCAGAGACTGAATTTGAAAGTTTTGGAGTCTTGCTTCTTTAGAACAATCTTGAAAGAGTGAGACCAGTCCTCTAAAGAATTATTTGATGTAAAACAGGAGAGCTAGAATGTTTTCAGGCTTTCTTTCTTGGTTTCTTTGTTGGTTTCTTCCTTCCTTTCTTTTCTATGTTGAAGTTAATTTTTTATTTTTATTTTTTAAGATTTCATTTATTTATTTGACAGAGAGCAAGAGGGAGAGAGAGAGAGCACACAAGTAGGCAGAACGGTAGACAGAGGTGTGGAGGCTGAGAAAAATCGAGGCCATCCCACCTCAGGTTTAGCCTTAGCGTAAGTACAGCCATCATAGCTCCGGCAGCCATCTCAGACCCCTGTGCCCAAGGGCTGAACTTTCCCCTACTTTACTTTAGTTCCAGGAAGCCCCACCCTCCTTTAGTTCTAAAGACCCCCACCCTACTTTAGTATCAAGAAGCCCCACCCTGCTTTGGTTCCAAAGACCCCCACCCTGCTTTAGTAACAGGAACCCATAAATACCCCTGCCTTAACTAAGCTTGGGGTGCAGGTCCCTACTCAGCTGCCTCAGGTATACTTGGGCCCAAGCTTAAGCTTGTCAAATAAGCCCTCCTGTTATTGCATCGGTGCTTGACTCCTTGGTGGTCTCTCAGACGCGAAAACACGGGCATAACAGAGGGA
Organism: Mellivora capensis; assembly: GCA_004024625.1. NCBI lineage: Eukaryota > Metazoa > Chordata > Mammalia > Carnivora > Mustelidae > Mellivora > Mellivora capensis. Next base: position 22,408 of record PISX010008462.1, read on the forward strand.
GAGGGAGAGGGAGTAGCAAGGAGCCTGCCTGAGGGTTCTGTCCCAGGGCTCTGGGATCATGACCTGAGCTGAAGGCAGATGCTTAATCAACTGAGCTACCCAGGAGCCCCTCAAGTTAATTTTTAAATGAAAATGTGATTTCACTTCTCAGCCAGGTCCTTTTACCAATAATTTTCCTCTTGAGCCAACAAATGTTTATGAACAAGTCAGCTGGAGTACTTGGAATGTGCTGAATCCTGCGGAGCATGGCGGTTCTTTTACATTTGGATTCCCTAAGGAAAGAAGTGAACATCACCTGCTGTTTTGTTTCCCCAGGGCAGTGCCTTTGCTTTGCAGGAAGTGGAACTGCCTGTCTTCTACTTTGTTGCACTAGCACCTCCTGACCCTTTCACATCTGCTGTGCTGTAAGACCTTACAGGGCTTGAAGCCCAGGCTGCATGTGTTGGCATTACTGTACAAAGATGTTGAGATATTTCTGTCTTTTTTTGTTAAGACTTTATTTGTCAGAGGAGAGAGCACAAGCAGGGGAAGCAGCAGGCAGAGGCAGAAGCAGGCTCTCTGCTGAGCAGGGAGCTGGATGTGGAACTCCATCCCCAAACCGCGGAATTGTGACCTGAGGTAAAGGCTGACGCTTAACCAACTTAGCCACCCAGGCATCCGAACACAGATTCTTAACAGAAGTAACCATGCACCTCTCTTGTTGGCTACTTTAGGTCATAATTACTTCTGTAGTTGCCAAGTTCCACAGATTTGAAGTTAGCCCATTAACTTGGCTTCCCTGGTAGAGAAAGCTGAACCTACAATTTAGGTTTTTTATTATGTAAAGAAGAGGAAGAAAAGTTGAGTTTTCTAGATTCTGTTATATATATTTCAAATGACACAGTCTTGTCATTTGTTCACTAAAGTTTTACCTTCTAAAGATTTTATTTTGTCTTGGAATTAAAGTCAGTCTCATACAGTGTTGATTACGTGGTTGTGTTGCTACCAGAGTGGAGAGAGAACTCCTTTGACTTTTTATGTGTATGTGTGCCCATGTGTGTTTGTGTGTGTGTGTGTGCACACGTTTACAACGAATCCTAAACTTTACATCTTTTGCACATTCTTTTTTTTTTTTAAGATTTTTATTTAATAGATAGAGAGAGATCACAAGTAGGCAGAGAGGCAGGCAGAGAGAGAGGGGGAAGCAGGCTCCCTGCTGAGAAGAGAGCCCAATGTGGGGCTCGATCCCAGGATCCCGGGATCATGACCTGAGCTGCAGGCAGCGGCTCAATCCACCGAGCCACCCAGGTGCCCCATCTTTTGCACATTCTTAACAAGAAAACCTGAGCTAATGACCATATTGAACAGAGAACCATTTTTACACCTTTCAATACTGAAGCAGTAGGAATTATCTCAAAAAACATGCAAACTGAAGGCCCATCTGAGCCATTTGAAGTAATAAATATGGACTGTTTGTGAGTGGCATGAATATTTGTCTGTGACATGGCCTGAAGGTTAACGAATGCCTCCTGTAATCCTCATCCTACTGATATGTTGGCTGTATCCCCGCTAGATCCCCAGCCACATTAATGATGAAAAAGAAAGCTTAGCCAGTTCTCCCAGCTGCTTTTAGATATTAGTGGGACATGACAAAATAACTAAATATTTATCTCCACCCACATTAGTACTGTAACAAATATGAATTAATTGAATATCACATATCTTATTTCATATTTGTGACCATTTTATATTTTGCAAATTCTGTATCATGTAGTCTTCAATTTTTCTATATAGTTGTAAACTGTTTCTCATCTTATGACTCTACGAAACTGATATCAAGGACTAGAATATAAACAACTGAAAGAGAATTTTCTATGAAAAAATGCAAATTTTGCTCAAATCAATATTGTACAAACCATTTTCTTCCTAGCTGTGTAGATGACAAGCAAATTAATCTTAGTGTTCTCTTAGTTTTGAAGGTATTACATTTAATTCTATTAAAAAAATTTTCTATGTCACATCATTGCCGATGACTAATAGTGAAAATCTGCATGCAGACAGACATTGTTGGCTGTCTCAGCTCTAAGATGTAAGTATTTGAAATGCCGTAGAGAAATCCGCCCTCGTTAAAAGACCACCAGAGACGTGAGTCAAAGCCCATCGGCAGGGGCCGTTTATTACAGGTTCGAACCTGGACCTTTGCGCACTCGTTGCCGGTAACGCCGAGAGGTCCAGGGCTGGGTAAGTGCAGGGTTTTTATAGACTGGTATAAACAGGTTCTGGGTGGGGCGGAGCCGATTGGTTGACATTTTGAACATTTGAAAAAGGCATACTTGGAGTTAGCTGATTGGTTTAGGGGGCCAGCGCGCGCGAAAAAGCAAGCGTTCGTACAGAAGCGAAACTAGCTGGTTAAATCCCCGATTCCCCAGATAAAATACATTTCCAGTCAGGGGGGGTTCTTTTGGTCTCTCAGGAGCAGGGTGTGGGACTCAGTTCCAGAACCCTGGAATCATGATCTGAGCCAAAGGGAGACATTTAACCAACTGAGCCACCCAGGCATCCCAGTGTGTGTGTTTCTATTCCTACTGTGAAGAGATAGAATTCTTTTTCTCTGCGCTCCCCTCCTTTTTCTTTTCTTTTCTTTTTTTTTTTTTTTTTAAACAAGAGCCTATCTTTTAGAAACCCTTCTATTTTCATGGACATCACAATGTATAAAATGTTTTGTTTTATATAAATGAGAATCATAATAAAAATATCATTTATGTGAAATCTTGCCATTTGCAATGATGTGGATGGAACTAGAGGGTATTATGCTAAGCGAAATAAATCAGTCAGAGAAAGACAATATCCTATGATCTCTCTGATATGAGGAATTTGAGAGGCAGGGTTGGGGGTCAAGGGGGTAGGAAGGGAAAAAAATGAAACAAGATGGGACCTTGGAGGGAGACAAACCATAAGAGACTCTTAATCTCTTGAAACAAACTGAGGATTCCTGAGAGGTGGTGGGGAGGGATAGGGTGGCTGGGTTATAGGCATCAGGAGTGTATGTGCTATGGTGAGTGCTGTGAATTGTGTAAAACTCATGATTCACAGACCCGTACCCCTGAGGCAAATAATGCATTATATGTTAATAAAAAAAGATATCATTTATGAAAGAGATAGTGATAGTTCATAAATTGTACCTGTTGTTAATCACTGGGGAGACAAATGACCTTAAAGTAGTCTCCTTTTTTCTTTCATTTCTGAACTGATCCTTTGTTCCAAAGTCCTGTATAAACTGCAGTGTAATTTTTGTTATTGGAAACATCAGCTTGCTCTGTTCTTTAGGGGTTGACATAGAAATGCTTCTGACAGTCTCCAGACTTAAAATGTCACATGGGGCCTTTTTGTTCTGCAAACAGAAAGGAACAGAGTAAGTTAAAAATCACTCTGAAAAACAGAATGGAGGTTCCTCAAAAAGTTAAACATAGAACTACCCTACGACCCAGCAATTACACTATTGGCTTTTTATCCAAAGGATACAAACATAGTGATTCAAAGGGGCACATGCACCTCAATGTTAATAGCAACGATGACCATAGTAGCCAAATGGAAAGAGCCCAAATGTCCACTGATAGATGAAGGGATAAAGAAGATGTGATGTATATACAATGGAATATTATTCAGATATCAAAAAGAATGAAATCTTGCCATTTACAAAGTTGTGGGTGGAACTAAAGGGTATGATGCTAAGTGAAATAAGTCAGAGAAAGACACACATCATATGATTTCACTCATATATGGAATTCAAGAAACAAAACGGATGAGCATGGGGAAGGGAAGGAAAAATAAAATCAGATGAAAACGGAGAGGGAGATAAATCATAAGAGACAAACTGAGAGTTGGAAGGGAGGTGGGTAGAGGGAAGGGATAATTGGGTGATGGGCATTGAGGAGGACACATGATGTAATGAGCATGGGGTGTTATTTTCAATTGATGAATCACTAACCTCTACCCCTGAAACTAATAATACAGTATATGTTAACTGAATTGAATTTAAAAAATAAAAAAAATAGTGAAAAAAATCATTGGGAGTAAATTTCCTAATTCTTTGATATGTTATCTGGTCCCTTCACTAAACTCAGGTGAATTATGACATAACAATGATGAGTATCAAGGAACAAGGGTGGAGAGCCATGATTTCCTCTTGTGATTTCATCAAGAGCGTGGTCAGTCCTGCTTCCCTTGTGTGCCTATGGTATCTTAGGTGTTGTCCCTTGTCGGGCTTACGATGTTGGATTGTCATTATTTGCTTGCTTTAAGTCCTTGAGGGCAGAAATTGTTTCTTTTGATTTTTAGGTCTACACCTGGATTTTTCAACCTTTATAATATTGACACTTGGACCGAGAGAATTGTTTGTTGTTAGAGGTGCTATTTTGTGCAATGTAGGATGTTTAGCAGCATATCTGGCCTCTACCCACTAGATACCAGAAGAATCCCTCCCCCCCGCCCACACACACACCCACACACACACACACACACACACACGCCCTGCCATGATAATCAAGAATGTCTCTGGACAAGGACCAACTTCTGTCTGGCACATAGTTGACATTTAGTAAATATTTCCTGAAGAAATAAGTATAGTGATGCTGCTGCCTAAAACAAAACTAACATATTTACCAGGGAATCCAGAAATTTGCTCTGGGTTTGAATGCATCTGAACGCCTCATTTAGTTATGTCAGAGAGGGAAGACAACTCTGACTTCCCATCCCTAATTCTGGTGTCTAACTCTGAATCAATTCAGGTGACTTTGCCCTCTCCACCCATACTTGCTGCCTCACCCACTCTGTCCCCATGCTTCAGCTTGAGGGCTCGATGCCCTGCGGTGTTAGCAAACTGTTGGCAGCAGGTTATCTCACTGTGTAGATGTCTTTGCTCATTTGCATCTGATGAGTTGTGTTATCCATTGCAATCATATGAAGAACCATACATAGACCCCCTCTCGGCCAGCAAGGGTGTTAAGAAACTTGATATAGGCAGAGTAGAGCCAGGCTCTTACTGCAGATTACTATATTATACTCCATAGCTAAGGAGTCGGTATATGTTTACAAGAATCTCATCTCCACTTTTCTCCTACATGACTTAGAACAACTCCACTAAGATCTCCGACCTGCTATTTTCTCGCTGATAAAATTAAAAGAACAGTAATATCTGCCCTTCTGACACAGACACAGTATTGGAATACTCATCATACTTGGTTGTAATTCTTTTTTTTTTTTTTAAGATTTTATTTATTTATTTGACAGAGATCACAGGTAGGGAGAGAGGCAGGCAGAGAGAGAGGAAGGGAAACAGGCTCCCTGCTGAGCAGAGAGTCCAATTCCGGGCTCAGTCCCCAGGACCCTGGGATCAGGACCTGAGCCAAAGGCAGAAGCTTTAACCCACTGAGCCACCCAGGTGCCCCTGTAATTCTTTTTTCATTGCTTGCCCCTCTTGCTGACCTTGTAAGGTATGGAAGGGGTGGGTGAGCTCAGTTCTCTCACTCACTAGTCTCCATCTAAGTGCCCATATATAGCATTCCTCAGTTAAAAAAATGAAAGTGCTTTGTAAGAAGGTATGCTATACAGATGTTAGTAATTGTCATTTACTCATTCAGTATATATTTAATGAGCACCTACATTTTCAAAGGCCAGTCAGGTGCTCTCTAAATTTAGAACTACATTAGGGAATGGATTTAAATTCCTGGCTTCATGGACCTTGCATGTCCATGTTGCATGTCCTTGACCAGTGGGCCAAGCAGTCAATAAGAATTGAAATCTCTCTCTCTCTCTCCTTCATCTACCTACCTACCTACATGATTTCTGTTATTTGTGCATGGATAATTGCTATGAAGAAAATACAGCAAGATGAGATAAGAGTGATGGGGGAGCCTATTTTATAGAGAGTGGCAAGGAAAGGCTTCTCAGGAAGTAATTAACATAATATTTTTACCATTATCTTGATTAACATTATCATCAAGGTGCTTCTACTAGTATTTCATTAGTAGAACTTGTACCTTGATTCATCTTCCTAATAGGGATGCTGAACCATTTACATTCTCTGACCTGATTCCCCTTGAAACCACCAGTAAGAAATATGGGGGGGGGGGTAGATCTCATTGGTTTGAAATGGAGGTTTTAACCATGTAATGAATCATTCCTGTCACCTTAGTCCACTCCGCCTGCATATGAGGCCCTCAATAAGGAGGCTTTACCTCTAAAATGTCACATACTGGGATGCCTGGGTGGCTCAGTTGGTTAAGCGGCTGCCTTCTGCTCAGGTCATGATCCCAGCGTCCTGGGATCGAGTCCCACATCGGGCTCCTTGCTCAGCAGGGAGCCTGCTTCTCCCTCTGTCTCTGCCTGCCACTCTGTCTGCCTGTGCTCACTCTCTCTGACAAATAAATAAAATCTTAAAAAAAATTATAAAATGTCAAATACTATTTGTCTCCTAAACAGGGCCCTGCCTTTTTTCTTTCATTTGGTGTAAAGAAGGTTACTTCAGTGAGCTACATCAAATCCTTCTTAAGCTCTTCTGGCGGTAGGGTTTCTCAGCTTTGGCATGTTTGACGTTTTGAGTCAGATAATTCTTGGAGGGCTGTTCTGTACATTCTAGAATGTTCAGCAGCATCTCCGATCTGTACCCACTAGATGATGCCAGTAGCATCCCCTCTCCAGCTGTGACAATTGAAAATGTCTCTGGGCATTGCCAAATGTCCCCTGGGAGCCGAAATCGGCCTCAACTGAAAACTGCTGCCTTTTAGGAACCTTTTCTGCCCGTCTGGCTATTGTATATAGTGTCTCTGGCAAGTGCTTTTGCTGGCATGGCCCATTGTATTTGCTTATGCAGCACCACAAGCTCTTTTCTCTTCTCCTGTGATGTGTATCTCACCCATCCATTCAGACCCAACTAAAATTTTACCTATTGCCTGAAGCCTCTTTCTGAAACCTACAGCCTGTTTTACCTCTTCTACTTCTGAATCCCTCTTCACAGTCATTTCTCTTTCATGCATTGCTAAGCCCACTGTTGTTTATTGGAAGGCTAAGATCCTTTTACGTGACTTAGATTATAAGTTCTCTGAAAGAAGAGACCATGCCTTAGTCGCCTTTGAGTCTCCATGGGGCATCTGGAAAAAATACTTGGAATAAGGACATTCATTAAGTAATGGGTTGAATTTAGCAGAAGAACCCTTATTCGCCAACAACCCCATCCTTAGCCAGGAGAAGTGATGAATGACACAGATAGCATGGTCTTTATAACAATCAGTCATTTGGGAAAATTACTTTCTTATGAACTCAATGTATAATTCAAGTGTAACAAATACTCTGGAGGTTCTATGGCTAATACTGGGGGAACTGAGTTTACAGAGCTACTTTTTCTGGAAGAAGATATCCATCTAGGGTGATCCAAAGTTGGATGGTCAGAACAATTTATTTGTTATTTTAAAAAAACATTTCATTTAATTATTTGAGAGAGAGAGAGAGAGAGAGAACAGCAGAGGGAGAGGGAGAAGCAGACTCCCCGCTGAGCAAGGAGCCTGACTTGGGGCTCAATCCCCAGACCCTGGGATCATGACCTGAGCCAAAGGCAGACACTTAACCATCTGAGCCACCCAGGTGCCCTGGTCAGAACAATTTAAATAATGGATTTCCACATCAGCAATGAGGCTCCATCTCATTGTTAGCTCTTTATGCAAAAGATAGTTACATAACCATTTAAGAATTTGAACTTGATTATCTTTGGTACTAAGGTCATAAGATCCCTGGAGAGAACTGTGTGGAAAGGGGCATCCATTCAGGCAAAGCAAAATGTGTCTTTTTAGATGTTGATGATTTGATTTAACTCTTAAAAGGTAGGTTAATAGGTCTCACTGGAAGAAAAGCCTGCACATTCTATTCTTTCTGTGTCCAAATAAAACTTGTTATTCAGAGTGTATCTCTTTGTTCAGTAAACTGAGTACTCATGTGGCATTCAGGTAATTATTAAACACTGGAGAACCAAACTCAAGGTCCTTTTAACCACATCTGAGAAGTGTAGGATAACCACAGCTTTCTAAAGTTGTAGGCTGGTGTCTTGGGTCTCCTAGTGTGTGTTTACTCCATTTGGGTTGTGATTGATAGTCCTCCTTCTGCTTTCATTTGCACATTTAACAGACTGCATAGGGATTTCTGAAATATGGGCCTATCTCATGCTTTCTCATAAATAAACTCTTTTAAATAGTAAGTGAATTGTAGTATTTCCAAATATAACAACTGAATGAAATATGCCTGCGGTATAGACTTACCAGAGAAATGCTCATGTGGTGAGGAATTCATGGGTCAAATGCCATACCCACTTGGGTGATTTCATTTCAGCCAGTCAGGATAACTGTGCTGGAAATGAGTATTTACTTGATTTCATTGCTAGGTTATAGCATACTGATTGCTCTGTTGGCTAGCCACTCTACATGTGTCAGTTAAAGCATCCTCAACACAGCCCATTGTGAGCTTTCCCTGTGAGGAATCCCGTGTCATTCCACAGGTCTTTCTTTAAGATCTGTGCCCAACCCCTACTCCCTGCCTCTCCCTGCCGCCTTGCTCCTAACCTTTAGCAGGGAGAGCTTTATGGACCAGGCTGGTGTAAGTGGCTTGCTTCCTCAGGGATAGAGCTGGGCTACCCAGGTGCTCTCCTAGGAATGAGGAACTAAGATTTGAGAAACTAGTTAGTCTCTATTAGTAACTAGAAGTTAACAGGGTGGTCATGGAAAGCCATAGTTCATCACGTTCAATTTGGGAACCAGAGTTTGTGGACGAGGACCGTAAAGCAGAGGCAGAGCCATGGAGAGTGTAATTGCTCTCCACGAGCTTTCTAGTTTTTGCTTCCCCTCCCTGGGGATATTTCACTGTGTGTCCTTCCAGTAAGATCCATGTCATTCTCCAAATCCTTACAACAAATTCACCTTCTTTTGATTGTGCTGATTGACTGGGTTTCTGCTAGCAACAGAGCCTGGAAAGCAGTTATTTCCCATGTTTTCCTAATGAGAAAAGTGAAGTCCAGAGAAGCTAGTATATACAGAACAGTGTGGCTAGCATGTGTTTGAGTCAGGATTTCAGCTTTGTGCTCAATGTTCAGATGTTTGTGCAGCTACTTGTGTGGTCGTGGTTTCCGTCAGCATGGTTTAGTGTGGTTGCAAACAGTTTTGTAGAGGAGATGAGTTGCGAATGGTCTTGTAATGGGCACCTGCGTGACTGTGGCCCTTTCCTTGGTGCTGTTGCACGTGCATACAGCTGGGTTCATTGCTTAAGACATGTTTCCTCACCTGCAGGCCAGAATTGACCGTTTTCTTTGCTGCTTTTCCACAAAGCCCAGAGCCATGCCTCCTTCCTTAAAGCCATTCCCTTAGCTTGGAGTTTTCAAGTGTTGTCAGTCCTGGAGCACTTTTATTTATTTGATCTATGAAAGTTTAAATGCCTGTCTTAGTCATCTTTGGGTACTGTAACAAAATGCCCATAGTCTGGGTGCCTGAAACAGATACCTTTTCTCATCATTCTGGAGGCTGTGAGATCAGGTATCAGGGTGCCAGCAAGTGCAGGTTCTGGTGAGGACTCCTTTAGTGGCTGGCAGAAGGTGGCCTTCTGGGTATAGCCTCATCGGGCAGGGGAGAGGCCCTGGAGGGAGAGAGAGAGAGAGAGACTGTGAAAGAGTGCTCTGTGGTCTCTTCTGAGGGTCATCCTCATGTCTCATCTAAACCTAATTACCTCCCAGAGGCCACATTTTCTAATGTCATCACATTGAGGGATAGGGCCTCAAGGGATTTTAAGGGGACACAAACATTCGGTCCATAGCGGTGGTCTATTCTGTTTCCAGTATAGAAGAGATATATCGTATTCCCTCGTTAATTCACATTGATGTCCGCACTAATTGGCCAGGAGCGTGCCCACACAGCACTGATGTGCACACCTTGCCATCACATGGAGTTCTTTCACCCCTGCTCTGAGCTTTCCTGGCTCCCCATGGAGTTCCCCATCCAGTCGGCTCAGCATTGGCCTCCCTCTCATCCCATCTTCCAGCTGGTCTTCATGGTCAGGGCAGCGAGGGCTGCCCCGGCAAATTCACGAGAGTCATTCAGTGAGATTGGCTCTCAGAGATGAGATCTCAGCCTCCCTCAGACCTCATCTCAGGCCACCTCCTCCCTTGCTGTCTGTGCCCCGGTTCCAGTAGACATCTTCCATGTCCTGAAGTCCATCGTGTTGTTTTGGTCTCTGAAGCTTTGACGTGGGGTTCTCCCAGCCTGGAAGGTTTCACCTGCCTAACTGCTCCCTTCCCGAGGCTCAGCTTTATCCTCACGCACTCAGAGAGGCCTTCCCTCACCCCTAGACTTGATTCTGTTCCCTTGGATCCCCATTTAGCTCGGATTTCCTGTATTATAACACACAGCATCGCGACTTACTAACGCTGCTTTTGAGGTGTCTGTCTCTCTTCTTAAACTATAAACTCTTGGGGGCAACGACCATATATCTTGCCCACTGTTGTACACCCACTGCCTCTCACAAAGAGTCGTCCAGAATCAGGATGATCCCTGAAGCAGAGGGTGTGAGTCTTGTTCTAAGCCCCAGGTCTTTCAAGAAATGTCCTTGTTTATGGCTATGGGTACATGTAATTGTTGTCTCTGAGTTCCTCTGATGGACTCTTAGGAGATGTAACTTAGGTTGACTTAGGGACTCCTCCCTCGCTGAGCTTGTGTCTTCTTATTGGAACTTTCCCAGTTCTTTCTTGTGTTCGTGGAGGTTACTCCTGAGACAGCCGTTGCCTCTGCAGCTGCCTGGTGCCGTCGGAGGGACGGGAAGTCGCTGGTGGGGGTAGAGCTCAAGGCCTTCTGAGCCCACCTCTTGACATAACGGTATTTCATTCCTTGAAGGTAATTTCTGCCTCCCTCAGTGCAGTTAGTGTTATAAGACCTGAATCTTCATTATTCCAGAACTAAAACCCTCTCCTGTACCATTTCTCCTACCTTAAAGAATCTCTTTCTAATCTCAGGAAACCCCGCTCTGCTACCCGCTTCTCTGAGGCTCTTTATTCCTTCCCTAAATACCAGATATTCTCTTTTTCTTTCAGAAGTAGACTTTGATGTCCTGTGATTTTCAGAACCCGAACTGGTGGGACACAAAAGCCATTTCCCTTTTCCTTGCGAGCAGGGAGGACTTAAATCATCGAAACCTCTTAGGAGATGAAGAGAATTGGCAATATTTGTGTTCTCTTTTTCCAGTGCAGCAGTGAATGGTAAAACAAAATAATTAAATTTGCATAATAAAAGAGCCGGAATGTTCATATCCTGCTATACTAATGTTTCTTGAATGCTTACTCTGTGTCAGACACCCTGCTAAGTGCTTTACAGGGAAAATCACCTGTAGTCTTCACAAGAACCCCCAGAGGTAGGCGAATCTCGTATCTGAGGAACAGAGTGGCTCAGAGAGGGGAAATCATGTCACAAAGTCTCAGGAGACGATTCCAGTCCAGTCGGCCTGACCTCAGAGGCTGCAATCTTACCTCTGCTGCTCTTTCCCCTCTAAAGACTGATGGGGGTTTCTTGGATGAATAATTAGATGAAGGAGACCTTGAGAACTTTCCCCACTGACTAATAATAAGAATTCTGTCAGCAGCTTTGTGCATACTGATGCCCCTCTCTTTATCTCCTAAAGTAAAAGGATAACAATAAATAGGAGAGTTGCAGGGTATATAAGAACAGAGTACACAGCAGACTTTGGGAGATATTTTTGACAAATGTCATCTGTCACCATCTCTCTCAAACTACATCTTTTAGAGGGATCAATTTTGATCTCAGTTTGGATTGATGGTACATATAATCTTACCTCCTTGGTAAACTGAACAAACGTGGACGCCTGGGTGTGAGCCCCAGTCCCCACAGCCCACACGCTTCTGTGAAAACTTGCTTCTGCAGGCTCACGGCGGGGAGAGAAGCCATAGTAATTTTCTCTTTGTGTCTGTTGTTTGATTCTCATGGGGATCATCAGGGTTTATTTCATTAAGACAGCTCTCCCTCCGTGGACCAGGAAACGTTCTCCGAGAATATTAAATGGTATGTGAAGAGGGTCTAGACACGTTAATGCCCCTTAACGTAGTCCTGTCGTGCAAATTAGACCGCAGTTCTGTAGTCGGACTTCTTAAGCAGAAACCCCTGGTGTTTCATATCAGCCTCTGTATTAATCACGGATACAGTGTATAAATACTTTCACAATTGCTCCTAACTCTTGAGATTGATATGACAAGTATTATAGGTTTACAGTCCTTTACCCCACGGCCTGGGGGCCAGATGCCTTTCCAGCTGTGGGTGTTTTAAAAACAGAACGTAGCGCATATGTACTTTATGGTACTTATGGCCCCTAGCACACTGTAATCAGGCACGGTGATACTTACGCCCAGAATATAAGAAAACTCCGTTCAAATGTTGATTTCCTGCAGATTTTACTGTCAAATTAGAAGGTAAGGCTTTGCTCTCAAATAAACTGCAAAATATGTGCATATACATATGGGTGAGTATAAAAAATATATTTATTGTTTTTAGAGCTTTTTGTATCTAGCATTGTGGACGAGAGGCTGTGCACCTGTAGTGTGTATCAACTGTTCATAACCAGAAAGCAACAAAAAATGGAATAGTAACTTGAGGCAAAACTGGAATTGAGGGGTGCCTGGGTGGCTCAGTCTGTTAAGCATCTGCCCTCAGCTCAGGTCATGATCCCGGGGTCCTGGGATCGAGCCCCACGTTGGGCCCCCTGCTCAGGGGGAGCTTCTCCCTCTGCCTGCCACTCCCCCTGCTTGTGCTCTCTCTCTCTCTCTCTCTCTCTCTGACAAGTAAATAAATAATCTTTTTTTTTTTTTTTTAAAGCAAACAAACTAGAGTTCAAAGAAGGGGCTCTGTGTTCTCTTTCTCTGTCTCCCTCTCTTTCATTTTATAAGAAAAACTTAATCATTGGTGGGGGTGGAACCAATTTTGGGAAGAGGCCGGAGGAGAGATTTGCACCTTGGAGAGAATAGAAGGGGCAGGATGCCAATTGCTCACTGGGAGGACGGGGCAGGGGCAGCGAGTGTGGGGAGTGGACTGGCTCAGTGAGTGGGAAGTAGGCAGCACATGCGAGCTTAAGTCTGATGAGCTGATTTTGAAGTCATCATGGGGTCTAGTGTATTCTTAATGTTGTAGGGACAATATTTGGGTTTGCAAGGGCAGATGCCAGTGTGTGAAACAGCCAAGTAGAACTGAGCACGCGGCTGAAACATGGGTTCCTGGCTCCCACGCTTTGATGTCAGGGCAGCCCTGTGCTCTCTGTGTCCGTTGTACAGGCTCCGGTAGTCCCTCAGGTTCTGCAGGCCCCTCTCCCCTCAGTGCGGCACAGGTCTTATGCTCTGAGATGCTCCCATGACTTTCCATTCCTAGTTTGAAGAGTTGTGGACAGTCATTTTTAACTTTTGAAGATCTCATCAAAAAGAAATATCCAATTCCTTTTTCTTCAAAGGCCCAGCAGTTGGATTCAAAATTAATGCTGTGCCTTAGCTTGCACCATTATAATATGTCCAAAAGTTCTCTTGTATATGATGCAGTATGACAAATTTAAACATCTGTGCGGCTGAGGAAAGACACTTTTCAACTTATTTTTATTTTAACTCTTTTTGGAGTGGATTCTTTCCTTTCCTCAGTCAAGAACTCTGATCTTTTTCAACATTTTTACGTGTGGATTGATGTTGGTGTGTGTAGAGAAAGTGAGTCTTGAATTCTCTCTTTTAAAACTAATGATCTAGGGCGCCTGGGTGGCTCAGTGGGTTAAAGCCTCTGCTTTTGGCTCAGGTCATGATCCCAGGGTCCTGGGATCGAGCCCCGCATCGGGCTTTCTGCTCCGCGGAGAGCCTGCTTCCTCCTCTCTCTCCCTGCCTGCCTCTCTTGCCTACTTGTAATCTCTGTCAAATAAATAAATAAAATCTTTAAAAACAAAACAAAACAAAAAACTAACGATCTATCCTTAAATATTAGAAAAATAAATTATAAATTTTATTTTTAGAATAAATTATTAAGTTTAAAAAACACGTAGATTACATTTTAAACTTTAGAATTTTTAAAAAAAATTAAGAATATTATAGTAGAGGACCGCAGAGGTGCTGCTTACTGTGTTTCATATAAGTATAGAGACAATTTAAAGGCTTGAAAATAATGATCGATTGGTTGGCAATGAGGTTATGAATCTCATAGCAAGTAAAACCAGAGAAACCTCATAAAGGCACAACAGAAGTACTGAGGCAATCTCTGGAAATGTGTAAATCTATATTCTAAAGCTTGAAAATTTTTAGAAAACTACAAGGATTCAGAAGCACACATCTGTGCTCTCGGATTGATGCAACAAACAAAACATGGCTTCTGGAAAACTCTCTTGTATGTTTGTATGTGTGGCTTCACGTTTCCAGGGAGTTCAGGTTGCACCTTGCAAGACACCTATGGAACAAGAAAGCAAATAAAATAGGACTTATTATTTTATTAAGCTCAAACATGTGCTGTTTTTCTGAGTGAAATGGCTCAATATTTACCATCATTAGCTAAGTAATGTAATGCTTAATATTAAAAAAATAAGAAAAGTGTGATACTGTTATCTGGCATTCTCTTCCTGCCTTTCCAGTATTTTCTTTCTAGACAGTTCTTTTTGTTTGTGAATTTTTGGCAGTTCCTCTTACTGTATACCAATACTTGGCCATCCCATAGTGACAGTGGACTAAAGGTTTTAATCACGACCCAGTTCTTCCCTCTGTTTCTTCCTTGTCCCCATACCTATTCTAGTACATCAGCAAATATTTTAATCTTTTCTGTGAAATGATTCTCAAATGTTCTTATTGTCATTTTAATCCTCTCATTTTACTCCCTGTCTAATACCTTCCAGCCCATCCTCAGCCACTGCCAACATGGCGTCTCCTCCAGGGAACCGTCCCCTGCCGTTCTAAGCAGTGCCCCATGCTCTGTGTTCATATCATCCTGCACACATCTCTGTTTAGGAGTTTACCTTATTTTTCTGTAGTTCTTGGTCTGATCCGCTTCGCTCCACCATTCAACTGGAAACTCTTATTTATGTCTCTGGTTTCAACACAATACTTGGTACTCAATATATACTTGAGGAATAAATGAAAGAGATACCCATGTGATCTCATCATCCTCTGCTTAAGAATCCTTTTGTGGCTCTTTTTACCCACAGAACACCTTCCATCTCTCACGTGTGACAATGCAATTCCCTACAACCTATCCTTGACCGTATTTCTAGCATGCTGCTGAACTATGTTCTAAAAGTCTCCGGGCTTTCAGAATTCTTTACCCTTGAACCTGCATTTTCTCCATCTAGAATATATTGTCCTGCATTCTCCCATCCCTTTCCAGGACTTGACTAGGCCCTTTCCACCTGCTAAGTTTTTATCCATCTTGCAAACCCCCTCTCAATGTCATATCTCTGTGAAACCTTGTAATTCTTTGTATATATTTTTAGAAAGTGCACTTATGATAATATTGTGAGTGACTTTAATTGATTATTTACTGTGTTCTTAGTGCCCAGCTCAGGGCCTGGCATCCATCAGCTGCTCCATAAAATGTAGTTTGCTTATATGCCTGTGTCCTGAGTTAGTAGAATAGTATAGAGGTAAAAGCACAGATTTCGGAGACAGAAAAAATATTTCATTTGAATGCTCATTTTGACAGTTACCTGCTGTGTGACCTTAAGCTAGCTAGTTAATCGTTCTGATCCTCAGTTTACTTGTCTGCAAAATGCTCTGGAAATCCCACAGAAGGCAAGCTCACTTAGAGCTGGGTTGGCTTTCCAGGAGATGTGCTTTTACAAGGACTTTAGAATTTGAATAAAAGGAGATGGAACAGGTGTTCCTGTAGGCAGAGGTAGAAGCTGAAGCAAAGCTGCAGGGGCAATTTGTTCTAAGTGTTCTAAGCAGGTCAGCGAGATTGGAGAGTAAAGGCATGAAACGTGGGCAGGCAGAAAGGTCCGCATGATGGAGGGCCTTGAGTGCTAGACCCAGGAGCTGTTGACTCCTTTCAGAACTGCTAAACTGCTGCAGTTCCTTTAGAAAGTGGTTTCTGCTGATTTTCTCATGACCCGATCCAATGGCTGTCACCCAAGTCCCCAGCAGCGGGAACACACACATGTGAAGTTGTGGCACCCCTACCCCCTGCCATTGTTTCATTGAGCAGCTAATCACCGTGGTCACCAAGGGCACAAAACCCCTCAGCCCTTCCCACCTCTCTTCAGTGCTCCATTCCCAGAGACCACCTCCACCAGTCTCCCACGGCCCTTCCGCATGGCGAACGGCGAGAGTGTGCGGGAGCCGCAATTTCATTCCATCTTCCAGTTTCATTTTTCATTCTGTCAAAGAGAGGGAACTTCTGAGCACAGCACCAGCTTCCCTTTTGTGAATGTGTGCCATCCCCGTCACCACTCATCATACTAAACCCATTGTTCATGCAGAAATAAGGGTTGGTGGGAAAAGCTGTAATCTAAAATAATTCACTTTTATTTATTGTATTCCTTCTTTTAAAATAAGGGAGTAGAAGGAGGACATGTACATCTTATCGTGGAGGCAACATCCTGTTAGCTGGCTGTCTAGAGAACAATGCATCTCTATAAGCAGTTTGTCACAACTGGTTAGTTTTTAATACTGCGGAGATTTCATTACCTCTTTTCGAATTGCAGAATTTTTAAAGTAGACATATGTATTTCTTTGTAGGATGTGTGCTTTCTGGGAGTAGTTTGATGTGGCCATTCTCTTGTTGAATGGTTCAAATTTGGCTATATTTTGGCTGATTGTAGCCCAAAAAGAGGATCTAGAGTCACTCTGTGTAATGATTTAGCCACCTGCTACTTGTGGCTTTTTAGCTCTTGAAATGTAGCAAGGGCAACTAAGGATTGAATTTCTTTCTTTCTTTCTTTTTTTTTTTTTTTTTTTAAAGATTTTATTTATTTATTTGACGGACAGAGATCTCAAGTAGGCAAAGAGGCAGGCAGAGAAAGAGGGGGGGAAGCAGGCTCCCCACTGAGAAGAGAGCCCAATGTGGGGCTCGATCCCATGACCCTTGGATCATGACCTGAGCCGAAGGCAGAGGCCTTAACTCACTGAGCCACCCAGGCACCCCAAGGATTGAATTTCTAATTTTTAAAAATTTAACCAGTTTTTAAAATTGATAAACTGATATATGATTCAGTTGATGGAAAATTTTCAGTTATGACAGAAACTTAGTTGTGTGAAACTATTTTTTATGAAAATTAAGCTTTTTAGTTTGTAGATTTACCTGCAATTGTAAGAAATGGTACACAGAGATTCCATGTATCCTTGACTAATTTTCTCTAATGAGAACATCTTTGCAAAACTATAGCACAAGATCACAACCAGGATATTGACATCATATAGCTAGATTCAAAGCGTTTCCATCACCACAAGAATCCCTCATGAGCCCTTCTGTTTTTTTTTTAATTTTTTTTTTAAGATTTTATTTATTTATTTGACAGACAAAGATCACAAGTAGGCAGAGAGGCAGGCAGAGAGAGAGAGAGAGGAGGAAGCAGGCTCCCCACTTGAGCAGAGAGCCCGATGCGGGGCTCGATCCCAGGACCCTGAGATCATGACCTGAGCCGAAGGCAGAGGCTTTAACCCACTGAGCCACCCAGGCGCCCCTGAGCCCTTCTATTTTTTTATAGTCACCTGCATTCCTCCTTACCTCTCCCATCCAGATGTCGGCAACCTCTAATCTATTCTCTGTTTCTCCAATTTTGTCATTCCAAGAATACTATGCAAGTAAAATTGTATGGGTAGCTGCTTTTTGAGTCTGGGTTTTTTCACTTAATTTTGAGATTTACCCACACTGTTCCATGTTTCAGTAGTTCTTGCTGAGTAACGTTATAGTGGATGGATGTCCCACAGATTGTGTAACCATTTACCTGTTGAAGGACTTTTGTATTTTGTTCAGCTTGGTGTTATTATGAATAAAGCTACAAGAAAACCTTTGTTTTCTTGTATACAGATTTGTGTGTGAACATAAGTTCTGATTTAACTGAGATACATGCCCAAGAGTGCAACTGCTGGATCATCTGATAGTCGGCATATTTAGTTTTATAAGAAACAGCCAAATTCCTTGCAGAGTGGCTGTACCATTTTATATTTCCAGGAGCAATGCATGAATGAGCCAGTTTATCTGCATCTTGGCCAGCATTTAGTGTTGTCACTATTTTTGTTTTATCAGTTATCATAGGTTGTGTATTGTACATCGACAGTTTTCAACTCTAAATTTTATGAAACCTACATAGAAATCAAGTATTTATGATGAAATGCAGTACTATAAATGTAAAATACACAGTGCATTTTGAAGGAATACTACTAAAACTCTGAAATGGCTCAATAGTTTTTTATACTGGCAACATGTTAAAAGTCTTATAGGATACATTGACTTAAATAAAATTGTATCGTTGAAATTGATTCACCTTGGAAAATTTAAAGTTACATGGTAGTTCACACTGTATTTCTGTTGGATAGTGCTGGTCTAGACTGTAATGATCAGGAGCCCACCTGGGCCTCTAGATGGAAGATCTTATTTTTTTTCAGTGCAAGAGTCAGGAAACATACTCTGTGAAAGGCCAGGTAGCAAATATTTTAGATTTTGAGTGCCATAAAGTTTCTGTCACAGGTACTTAACTCTGCTGTTGTACAGTAAAACCGACTATAGATAATACTTAAATGAAGGAGTATGCTGTGTTCCAATAAAACTTTACTTACGAAAACAAGCAGTGGGCCCAAAGGCCATGGTTTGCATCTTCCTAGCATAATGAATATAAACAAACTTAAAACAAAACCCACACACACATTGCCCGTATCAACTGCGTTCCAGTCTATATGCAAGAAACCATCCTAGATATTTTCACAGAGGAAATCTAACAGGGAATTGGATGTAAGAGCTGAGAAGCTAAACAGAAGGTGGCAAACTATTCTAGAGTTTAGAAACCACTGGAAGCTGTTATCACTTCTGGATTTGGAGGGACAATGGAAGGGAAGAGGAGTGTTCTTTGTGTTGATGTGGCGGGGGCTGGTGCCATGTTGGGGGCTGCCAGGCATGAGGTAGGACTGCAGGCGCAGTGGCTCTCAGTGGGACTGGACGCTGGGAGAAGTCTAGTAGCTGCTGGGGTTCCCCCTGCTTTCCACCCCCCCAATCTTCTGCCATTGCCTCGAGGTGGGTGAACCTACGTCAGGAAGGGAATCTGGGAGATGTAGTTCCCTGCAATGCTGTGCAGAACCCTAGAAGCATGAAGACATAAAGGACCTATGAACAACTCCTTCTTAGTCCACAGATTAAAAGTAAAATGGAAGGAATGGAAGGAGCTTTGAGCTACCCCGGCGGCCAACAACAGCATTTTGTGCAGCCTATTTCTTTCCTTTGTGTCGACTCTTTTTAGTAGTTTTAACTATATAATCCCTCAGGGAAGAATGGTTAGTCAAGAACAAATAAAGATAAAAGGCCCAAGGACCAGAATCCTCAGATGGAGTCATCAGTTCTGTCAGGAAATCATCAGGAACTTGGGAGAAGTGGTGGCAGTGATGGAATGGGAGCTGGCAGCTTGTAGCTGGATGAAGGGTGACAGTTTCTCCCCCTGGGTAGGAGCCACCCATATAGTCTGAGATTGGAAAATAGGAAAACAGAATTTCACCTCAAATCCAACTAATGGACAAGGCATTTTTTTCTCCCTTCTAGTTTTTTTTTTTTTTTCTTCTTTTACTGTCTGAAGTAAAGTAAAATCTCAATTTCGTTTCAATCTGTCCCTTTGTTTCAAGAGCCCGGTTTGAAAGTATCAGGGAAAAGGCCATTTCTTGCATGTCTGCCCCTCTTTCAAAAGACATCCATTCACTGAAAATTCTGTCCTTTTGTCCTCGTTCTATCCTATTTTGGTGTTTTCCAGACATCTATAATATTCGCTTATTTGTATTTGTTTTAAGGTAGAAACTTCTTTTCCTTTCCTTTATATTCTTGAGTAGGTAAGATTTGTGGACTCATGATCTGTTGCCTCACTCTTCCCTCAGAAGAATGGGACACACTTAACTGTTTGGTGGTGGGTTTAGTGGTGGTTTACTTACACTAGTGTGGCTCAGGCATTTCTGGCCTTGTTTTTCAGAAAGTACGTATTAGAATATGTTCTCCATTATGTGTTTAGGAATCTCACTACAATGTAGGCATGCTTTTTTCAGAGTTACCTGTGACAGGAAAGGAAATGGGATTTAGTATCAGTATAGCTGCTTAGCCTGGGGTCCAAAGTTATCTTCTCTAATCAGCATCATTATTTATGGAAGTGATATTTAGATCTTTACATAATTGGTTTTTGGATTTGTTTCTTGGTCAAGTTCAAATTGAGACTTCAGAAGAAGGGAGATATGATATATTTATTGAGTCCCTCTAAAATTTCCAAAGGTTTGGGGCACCCAGGTGGCTCAGTTGTTAGCGTCTGCCTTTGGCTCAGATCATGATCCCAGAGTCTTAGGATCGAGCCCTGCATTGGGCTCTCTGCTCAGAGGGAAGCCTGCTTCTCCATCTCCCACTTCTCCTGCTTGTGTTCCCTCTCTTGCTCTCTCTCTCTCTGTCAATGAGATAAATAAAATTAAAAAAAAAAACAAAAACCAAAAAACTTCCAAAGGTTAGCACCCCCTTCCCATTATAATTGGGGCAACCTGATAACATAGATTAGTATACCTATATTAAAAATTTACAATTAATTCATAACCTGTGTGAGGTTCTCTGCTTAAAGTACACACACATACACACACAATTCTTCTTTTTCCCACATATAGTCAACTTAATATTTCTTCAGTTTTCACATCTCAGCAAAGAACACCACCATCCACTTGGCTTTTTGGGACAAACCTTTAAGTATCATTGGTTTCTCATTTTTTTCTTCACTCAGACTGTCCAATCCATACATAAGCCCTTTTAGCTCTAGCTCCAAGATGTAGCCTGACCTGACCACATTCCACCATCAACATCACTACTCTTCTAGGCACGCCACCGTTATCCCATGCGTGGAGTCCTGTGGTAACCTCATTCTTGCCTACCTAAAGTCATTCTCCATGTAGCTGGCAGGTAAACTAGGTCATTTATGTCATTATACCTAAAACCTTCCAAGAATTTCCCATTAGACTTCAGATTTGTCTGATCTTCTCCCTAAGCCAATAAGACGCAACACTCACCCAGTCCATCCTCTCTCCCTTTTCTATCTATACTTCAACCACCCTGGCCTTTTTGCTCTGTTAGAAGTGTAAAACTCGTTTATAGATTAAAAATTTTACGTGGGCTACAATTTTTGTCCCAAATGCTTTTCCAAAAATGTGCCAGACTCCTCCTTTCTCAACAAAAATGTAACCTCCTCAGAGATACCTTCTCTGATCTTCCTATTTCAGTCATCCCAGCTAATTGGGATGTAGCCCTATCCATTACCATGTTTTATTTTCTTCCTAGAACTTCATCTATTTAGAACTTTACTGTGGATCCAGATAACTTCGGGCAGGGTAAGTGGGGGGCCGAAGTAACAAATGGATCACACATACTCTGATTATACTAGCGTCATAGAAGTTTATTTATTGTCTGTGCAGTAGCTCAAGATAAATGTTCCTGTTTGGCAGACAACTATCCTCTGTGTGAGGTTTCATAGTCCTGGAGGTCTTTCATCTAGGTATTATTCTCTAGAGTCTAAAGGCAGCAGGAGGGGAAAGTGTGTGTAGGAAGCATGCTCACTTCTTAAAATCTTTGTCCAGAATGGGCACGTGTATCCTATTGAGAATTTTATGGTCGTAACTAGTCACATTCCCTCACCTATTTGCCAGGAGGTGGAGGTGATGAAAAAAATTGCTCTCTTACCTTTAAATAAAGTGGTAGAACAGGGACAACATACAGATAACACAGTTCCCAATCAGAACAGGGCAGATGGGCAATCACATGGCCGACTGTGGTCTCAGAGCAGTAATGGAATCCTCAGGAGAGGGATTATGAAGACTCTGCTTTTACAGTGGAGGGATTCTCCTGGTTAGAACCTAGATTGCGTTTGGGAGGAACTTCCGTCTCCATTGTTTTCTCTAGTTCTTTATTTATCTTCTAAGAACCCCTTCCTTGTTCAGTTTTTCCATGGGCACATCTGAAGTGAGCTTTGGGAAAATACTTTTTTAAATTTTTATTTATTTATTCAACAGACAGAGATCACAAGTAGGCAGAGAGGCAGACTGAGAGAGAGGGAGAAGCAGGCTCCCTGCTGTGCAGAGAGCCTGACTCGGGGCTCGATCCCAGGTCCCTGAGATCATGACCTGAGCTGTAGGCAGAGGCTTAACCCATTGAGCCACCCAGGCGCCACGGGAAAATACCTTTTTTAGAGGCCATGCAATTTTTGCAACTTGCTTCCTGTTCATGAAACTTTGGGAGACCAAGGATTGCTTTAAGGGTTTGAGAGTCCAAGGCTTTTTAAAGCCAGGCTCATGGTTTCTTTGGCACTAAAATTCCTCAAGACTTAATATCCTTTTGCTTTGTTTGCTTTCAATCCATGTTGTGTGTCTATACCCCAACACCCACCAGCACAGTTTCCAGTATATCTTTTTGGAGACTTTGGTTCTTTGATTCCTCAGACTCACGCCTGTCATCCGATGGTGGCCACCTGAAACAATAGGTATGAGTTGGGAAGCCATACCCACAGTCTTATTTTTGTTTCAACTGAGTATATTTGTTTAAATTATAATTTTTAATAAAGATTGGCCCTCATTTTTCATTCCCATCTCAGTATGTTTACAGTCATTTATCATTTGTTTCTCTAACCCAGCAAGTTCCTCAGTTTCTGTTTACTGAACAGTCAACTTCACCCTGAGCTTATTAGTTTCTTGTAATGCATTGGAAAAAGCAACAAGTGTAACCTGACAAAAACCAATGCTCAAAAGTCAAACTTCCTGGAGCTATAGGCTACGTAGGTACTTGGTCTGTCTTTTCCGTTATTATAGGTAACAGAGTTCTCAAATATTTTATAACTGTAGGTCTTCATATTTCTAGACTGTGTTATCTGTTGGATGTCACTCACTGTTTGACCACTAAATTAATGTCACATATTTAGGTTATTTTCACGGCAGCACCCAAATCAAGGTACCATATTCTGTATTGTTTAGGGTAGTGCTAGCTGCTCTAAAAATAGAGCCCTGAGGCACCTGGGTAGCGCAGTCAGTGGGGGTTCAACTCTTGACTTCAGCTCAGGTCATGATCTCAGAGTCGTAGGGTCTCGGAGTCGTAGGGTAGAGCCCTGTATTGGGCTCTACATTCAGGGCAGAGTGTGCTTGGGTTTCTCTCTCCTTCTTCCTCTGCCCCTCCCCCCACCACGCTCTCTCTCAAATAAATAAATCTTAAAAAAAATAGAGTCCAGTTTAATGCCTTGGCTCACAGATGGCTATTTATCACTCACAAAACAGTCATCCTGGTTGACAGTTATCTTTCCTCTAAGTAGTAGAGAATCAGGCTGCGTCCATGTGGAGGCTCCTCTGTTTCTTAGGACTTTAGGTAACAGAGAATTGGGGATTGCATCTCACTCCAGATTTCTTGAAGCCTTTGCCCAAGCAGAATGCAGGTCAGTTTAACTTGCATTCTCTTGGCAAGTAGTATTCACATAACCACATCTTGATGTAAGGGAGCTGAGAAATTTAAGCCTGGCCAAACAATTGCTTCTCGGTGGCAAATATATTCTACCACAGAGGAAAGACATCTTTTGGTGGGCATTCAGCCATCTTTGCACAGTATGCATTTACACATGTGTTTAAGTTTCTATCTTGATTAAGATGTAGGTTCTACTGGTGGTGGGTATTAAGGAGGGCATGTAAATAAATCTTTAAAAAAAAATGTAGGCTCTAGGAGCCCACAGACTTTTTGTTTGTTCATTGGTATATTCCCAGGACGCAAAGCAATGTCTTTATTAGAATAGGCACTCAGTAAATATTTGTAGAAGGAATGACAATTTGATTAATAAATTGAACTCTGTCGTTCATAATCCTGGCTCTGGCACTTTGTAAACTCAAGATAGGTGCATCAATTTTGCCCATCATTAGACAGTAAAATTATATTATCTGCCTCATAAAGTGAGAGTCAGATGACATAATGTGTGTATATTGCTTAGCATTGTGCCCAGCACACAGTAAGTATTCAGTAAATGAAAGCTAATCATGTTATTATTCCTGTTCTTATATATGTACAAATCTCCCTAAATGTACCATATCATGAAATTTTGAGGATAATTGAATAGAATTTCAGTTCTGAAATTCAAACAGTTTCCATTATCAAGGTGGTTGTTCCGGACCTAAGCAAGAGTTTGATGTTAAAACAATTTACTGGCTTGGATTCATACACTTAGAGGAGTTTATTCCAACCTAAGGCAAACCGAGAGCCTCGAGTAGGAGCCTGTGTAACCTTACAGTGCTTAGACAGTTCTGCTGATAGAAATATGTAAGAGATGACAGGGATCTCTGTTTTCCTTTAAACTGGGTATGGAGGAAAGAGCTTATAGGTAAAATTTCATGGGAAGTTTAAATTAGGTAAGTTATCTAAAAATCAGCTGCCTTAATGAAAGATATTATTTAAGGGGGGAAATTTAATTGTTTTAGAAAGCAGATATTACATTATCTGTGCCATATTTTATGCAGTACATTTAGGAGATGAGAAAACATTCAAACTTTCCATTGTTCAGTGATGTTAATTTTTTTTAAATATTTTATTTTTTTATTTGACAAATCACAGGCAGAGAGGTAGGCAGAGAGAGAGAGAGAGGAGGAAGCAGGCTCCCTGCTGAGCAGAGAGCCTGATGTGGGTGGGGCTCGATCCCAGGACCCTGGGATCATGACCTGAGCAGAAGGCAGAGGCTTTAACCCACTGAGCCACCCAGGCACCCCGTCAGTGATGTTAATTTGACAGGTACCATGTTTCAGTCACTGTGCTAAGCACTGGGATTACAGTGATGAGCTAGCTGGGCACTGAGAGGTTATTGTATGGAAGTTGTATAAAGAAGTAAATGAGAAAATGGAACACGAAGTTTTAAGTGCCATGATGGTAAAGAGCAGAGTATGCTGTGGACATTCTCAGGGAGGGAATCTACTGCAGTTCGGGGTTTTCAATAATCTCCCAGAAGGAATCACATCTAAGCTAAGATCTAAAAAATAGGGTTAAACTAGTCAGGTACATGATGCTTTGGCAATTTCCAAGGACCTAAAATTGACTTTTTTTTTCCCTGAACAGAATTGGTTTTGTTTGTTTTATGTTAAGTTATACTGGAAATTATATAAAAATACCCTGATACATATATATATATTTTCCATATCCCATCAAGCAGAGGAAATCATTTTTAACATTTCAGTTTATTTCATCCCTGTGTAAATTTTGTATAAATGAAATAGCAAAATATAAAATATTTTCTGCTTTGTCACTTAGAATAATATTATAAGTATTTTCCAGGTTTTTTAAAAAAAATTAGCATTGTTTTAATGGCTAAAATATACTCCATCTTGTGGATAAATATAACTCTTTCCTCATTGTTGGATAAATATAACTCTTTCCTCATTTTAGATTATTTCCGTTATTTGCATTTTAAAAAAATCATTGGCAACCAATATCCTGTTTTTAAGATTTTCAAATATATGCACACATATTTGTCATAATATGGCAAAACTCTATCTCTTGAGGATAGCTCAAAAGGCAAATCGAGGAAGAATTAATTTTCCTGGGCTACTATGACTACAAAAGTAGAATCTTCTGAAATACATGGTTTCTCTAGAACACTCTTCCTGGAGTCAGGGCCCTGTTGAGTATACTTCTGTTATGTGAGCCAAAAGCTCTTTCAATACATTGGTCAGGGGGTGCCTGGGTGGCTCAGTTGTTAAGTATCTGCCTTCAGTTCAGGTCATGATCCAGGGTCCTGGGATTGAGCCCCACACTGGGCTCCCTGCTCAGCTGGAAGCCTGCTTCTCCCTCTCCCACTCTCCTCTCTCGCTGTGTCTCTTTCTGTCAAATAAATAAAATCTTTAATTGAAAAACAAAACAAAGAAAAAACATTGGTCAATCTTGGGACAGTTTGTTGTGGGATTTCTCAGAGGCCTTAATATGCTAATGTGTATTGCTGATCTTTGCAAGAGAGAAGTATCACCATGTTGTGATTCCTAAAGTGTGCTCATGCATGAGTACATAATTATACAGATGTAGAGAAAGATTGGTGGTATAAACACAAATACAAAAATGTCCATATTGTATACAGACCACAGTAAGTGCTCCAGTGGAAGGAAGGGGATCGTAAAGCTTGCGGAAGAGCCTAGGAAAGCATATTTTTGTATATGTGTGGGTGTTGGGGTGATTCATTTGGCACGCTTCATTGTAGTGATCTCAAGTTCTTTGATTAGGTGTATCCAGAATAATAGACAATTTTATTATTTTATATGTGTCTTCAGGTAAGACAGGTGGTTCTGCTGCTCTGGGCTGGACTTGCCCATATATCTCCAGGCAGTTAGAGGGTCTGCTGGAAGCTGGCTGATGTGAAATGGTCATAGCTGGTGTGATTCATTTCTGCCGCCTGTGGTGTCATGTCCTCCAGCAGGTCAGCCCAGGCTTAGTTCACATGGCAGCGGCATAGTCCACGGGAAGCAGGAATATACAAGGCTTCTTGAGACCTCTCAGAACGGGTACAGTCACTCCCAGCACATTGTTTCGAACAAAGTCAGTCACGAGGTTCGCCCAGTGTTGGGGCATGGGGAAGTAGACTTCACATCGTGATGGAATTGCTGCAAAGTCATATTGCAACGAGCTTGGATACAGGGAGCATTGAAAGTGTGGCAGCACCGCTAACGTCATCAAGACAGAATGGATTCCAGGACTCTCAGCCCCCTACAATAATCAGCCTCTGACTGGTGTGACCTTTGAGCCCAACAATTTGCCTTATGGGGAGGTGTGTGTGTGTGTGTCTCTTTTTTTATCAGGAAACTGTCTGTGTTCTGTTTGTTGTTGAAGTACCTGCTTCTTACCACCGTTTAACTGTACCCCTCTCTTTTCTTATTTTGCTTTGACTCACTGGCTTGGAAACCAGTTAACCAATCCCTGTCAGTGATATGTGGAAAGTAATTCTCAGAACGTTCTGTGGCATGAGGAGCTCACCTCTTGGTGACACATTTTTGCTACTTGGAGGCTGAGCTTTTTGCTGCTAGAAAATGTTGTAGAGAGGTATGTTCCCAGATTATTAACGTGAGCTTTTAGTTAAGAGAAGTATTTCTTTATTGTGTTGTATGGTTCCCCATGAATAAAAGTATTTCACACATTTCAAAAGAAGTCCCAAGAAAGAGGCCATGGAGTGGTGCTCCTGTTTTTCTGGACCATTCTTTCCCCAGGTCCTAGCCCATTTTCTAGGGTTCAGACTGACTGAATGAATAAATGTGGCAGTGATTTGTGGTATTTCTAAATCCAGGTAGATTTGTGAAAAGCCCCAGTGTGCTCTGTGTTCTAAAGAAAGGTAGTGCAGGTAATACTTCCTTGCCTCAGAGGAGGAATTACAAGGATTAACTAATGTCAGGAAAGGGCTTTGATATGACTAGAGGAAGGGCGTCCCATAACTATAATGTTTTATTGTTATAATGCCATAAAATGCTTTTTGGGACATATAGCTTACATATTTTCCATAAAATTAATCCATAAATCATGTATAAAATGTATCAAACCCAAAAGCAATGGCTTTGACCTTAGAATTGCTGCTGTGGTAGTTTGGTGATATACTACTCACTACATCAGCAGTACTTGGGAGTACATAAAGTGCACTTCCACATATTCAAAATGTGCAGATGCTTAAAACACATCACTAGATGCTTAAAAAGAGATTAAATGATTCAGAACTTTTCATATGGAATTATAAGTATTTTTAAGACATTATTACAAATGCCACAACTTTTAGTTATTTTCACAAATTCACATGAAATACCCACTGTTCAATTCACAATGTTCAGTGGAATTACCTTATGATTTTCTTTTTTGAAAGGTAATCTTCATTTCCTGGTGTTCCTGCTTAATAGCCATACACAAACGTCCACAGAGCTTTTAATGAAATGTCAGCACACATAGTCCTCCGGTTACATCTTTTTTTTTTTTTTTAATGTCACCAATGTGGCAAATGTAATATTCACAGTCATTTTCAAAGCAATACTCATTTTTCCCTCTCAGTTACACTATCAAACTTATGAGTAACTATGAAGGATGAAGATATATTATCGTTACCAGTATTTCCAGGGAGTGATTATTCACTCAGTATACTGGCAGGAACTGTTACAACTTTCTCAATATGATTTTCAAAAACACAAAAAAGACATAGCTGTCACAATAGGCTTTTGCTTAAGTAGGACTATTTTGAAATGCCTCTAGCCACTCTGTAGTGTCTGTAGAACATCATTATGCAAGTATTTAATCAGAATGGTGTGTGCATTCCTTTCCCAGAGGGACTTAGCCAAGTAAGGGAATATCATTGAAAGGGTATCTCTATCACAGATGCAAGGTAACCTTTAAATATTTGCACAGTGTAATACCAGACAGCAGATTTAGAGGGACAATTACTCATCCCTACCAAAGTCTTTGCCTGTCTTACTGTCTTGCAGTGCCTGGGCAGGAATTTTCTCTCTCTGTTTCCCACCCTTCCTTTTTTTTAGGACTTTTTTCCCTTTGTACTAAACCATATTTAATTGAAATACCAACTTCGTCAACAATTTCTATGGGATCATCGCATATTTTAGCATCAGTAGCTATAGAATGTTGTGTTGAACCCTTAGGTTAAATTCTTATAGAAAAGTGACTGCTTCTAATGGCAATCAACATGGGCCAATGTAGCTCGTTGTTCACAAGAGCAAGGAAGATGGCACACACTACGTTCTCTGAGTGCTTCAAGCAGTCAGCACCGTGGCTGGCAGAGAGCATACGATCAATAAATGTCAGATCGCTTCTCATACCCAGACTCTTCCTTGCCTCTTTCTTTTAAACTGAAGTATAGTTGACATGTTGTATTAGTTTCAGGAGCACAGCATAGTGATTCAACAATTATATACATTATGAAATGTAGTTATCATTTGTCACCACATAAAATTATTACAGTCTTATCAACTACATTCTGTATGCTGTATTTTTCACCTCTGTGAATTATTTGTTTTGTAACTGGAAGTTTCTGGCTTCCCTCTCATTTGATTGACAATCAAATGGTGTCAAACCCTCAAAAATTGCTCACATCATTCCCATTTTCTCCTCCTTCTCTGAGGAAAAAAGTGTTACAATACTCCGCTGTCCATGAAACATCCAGTTTTCAGTGTGAAAAATTTTTCTAATCCAGTGTTTCTAAAGCCTTTGTACATTGGTTGGAGTAACTACTGATTATTCCTTATATTGATAAGATTTTTAGCTAAGTCTTCTTTTTCTAGGAGATTCTAAGCAATCTGAGACCAGAAATGGTACCTTAGAATATGAATTTTTGATATTTCTGATATAATTCTGATATCTTTGTTTTCTACATAGCAGTCACTTAATGCAGAATTGAATTGTTTATATATTTAAGTATTTAAGTACTATAAATAGTACTGTAATGCAATTTTTAGTTAATACTGAATTCATATTTTATATGGGTGGATATTGTTTCATCTTGAATACTTTGTGCTAATATATTAAAGTGATCTAAATGAAAATGAGTATTAGATCCTTTTATGCAGACTAGTGAAGATCCGTATGAGCTCATGTTTCTGAACTGAACATATGTGTATAAGGCATGTTATGGATATTGGTCTTTTGTTCTAAAAGGACGGACCTTTAGGGATCCAGTGTATTTTTCAGTGCGAGTGTAATCTGCTGTTTTTATTCTCATACTCGTTTGTCTGAGAGAAGGCCTTATTTTCATTTTTCCATTAGTCTTAACCTGGAGGGAGGGTGCATCACAGTTTTGCTTTATACCCTCCTCTCTACATCTCTCAAGACGATAAATATGGATTTATCTGACTAAAGCATTTTCTAGACTATCAAGTTGTATCTTAAGATTGTTGATCCTCACGTTTCCAGCTGTGTGACAAGGTGGTATAAACAGTGCAGTCATATCAGATGCAGGTCTTACTGACGGTACAGAAAAGGTTATTCAGAGGACATTAAGAATGACTGTGGGCATATCAAAGAGGATATTTAAAATGAGGCATGATATATAAAGGAGAACAGGTGTTGGTCATATCACTTACAAGAAGAATAATCCAAAATGTTCTTAATTTATATGTTAAGATTTTCATCTTATTTAATCCCTAATAAAAATTAAAAAAAAATGTTTTGTTGGTCTCTTCCTTTGGTGAATCAATGGATTAAATTAATTAATTAATTAATTAATTTTTGCCCTGTAAAACGTCTGGCACAGAAGTTTTAGACAGAACCCTAGTTCTTTAACCCAGTTAAAAACAGAACCCTAATCCATAGTGTTTCATTTCACTCTGCAGAGTTTAGGCTCAAAATGGTCATATAGTTAACTCTCAGTTTGGAATTTAAGGGGTATGTATTCCTCTTCTTTTTTTTTTCTTTTTTGTTTTTAAGATTTACTTATTAGAGAGATTGAGAGCATGTGCATGCATGAGCAGGGGGCAAGGGCAGAGGGAGTGTGGGAGAGAGAGGGTCTTAAGCGGACTCCCTGCTGAATGTTGAGCACCATAGGGAGCTCGATCTCAGAACCCTGAGATGAAGACTTGAGATGACAACCTGAGATCATGATCTGAGCTGAAACCAGGCATTGGACACTGAACTGACTGAGCCACTGAGGGGCTTTGTGTTTTTATAAATCTCTTACTCAAAAGTGTTTCATGATTTCTGAAGTTCTAGAAGTGGAAATTGATTAGAATATTTAACATTTTCTCTGTGAGATTTTTAAGCATCTTATTAAAACCTCCTTATTCAGAATCACTGCAACAAGGGGGTGAAAGGTAAAACGGTCATGTTCAATCCAACTAGAGGAAAGGTATCATTCATCTGCACTGGGCAGCAGGTCTTCACTGCCCTCTCATGGGCCATCTGTACTGTGGAAGACCCTGACCCCTTTCCGGAAGACGGAACAGAAGGTTCTGCGCAGTACTGTGAGAGCTGCTCTGCCCCCAATGCTTATTGCAGTCATCAAAAGAAAGAGGCAGGTCAAAGAGGAATGGTGGTGTTTTACCTCCAAAAGGACCCTTCAGTGAGAATTTCAAAGGCCAGACAAGGCTTACAAATGTATTCTAATGGGAAAAGCAGACAGGGGAGCTGTATGGTCACCAGCCCCCTGGTCTGAGTATGAAAGCTGATTTTCATTCTTCCTCTCTTCTTGTTGAACATAGAGGTAGCATTATCTCTTTCGGGGACCCAGTATGTCAGTCATCCAGCGTACCCCATGGCTCAAGTGGTCAGCCGGAAAAAAAGCAGAGGAGAGAGATTCATGCTGAGACTACATCTGTTTTGAACAGAGTAAAGGAAAACCTCAAGTTAATCTTAATGTAGATTAGGAAGTGTGCACTTCAGTTACTTCAAAGTGGCACAGGCTTTTGATAATGTATTTTATTAGGATAGGAATTATGAGGTGCTCAGACTAACTCTCTGAACTCACAAGGGGGATAAAGTTCTAATAGCGTGTTACAGTAAGTTAGTGCCCAGGGAGTAGAATGTTATGGTCCACATTAAATTTCCATACCTAGACCATGAATTATATATTGATTTTTAGAGAACAGAAATACAACAGAGTACAGGTTGACAGTGAAGGTAAATTAATAATTATTTGGATGATTCAGAAATATTTTTCTGTGCATCATCAGTTTCTGTGTGGTCTCTGTGTGGAGAAAGAACTGAGCTTCCTTAAGTGTTGGATATCAGTCCTCTGATACGCATATAGAGTAGTTCTCCCTTTGTCTTTGGGTAGAAGGGAGAGCAGCCAAAAAAAAAAAAAAAAAAACACTCCTTGAGGGGCACCTAGGTGGCTCAGTGGGTTAAGCCTCTGCCTTTGGCTTAGTGGGTTAAGCCTCTGCCTTCAGCTCAGGTCATGATCTCAGGGTCCTGGGGTCAGGCCCTGCATCGGGCTCTCTGCTCAGCGGGGAGCCTGTTTTCCTCCCTCTCTCTGCCTGCCTCTCTGCCTACTTGTGATCTCTTTGTCTCTGTCAAATAACTAAATAAAATCTTAAAAAAAAAAAAGACTCCTTGAGGTTTCTGGTGGTGGGATGGGGGTCGGGGATAAACATAAGCCATCCTGTCTGTCACTGAGGCAATGGATTCTAGTGGTGGGTATTGATTTGTATTAATGAAATATAAGAGGTTTAATAGAATGAACAGGCAACATGCATATATATGTATGTGTGTGTGTTTATATCCTTACACACACACTCATACATATACTTTATATCTAATATGATTATATAACAATCTGTTATCATGGCATATGCATTTATGTATACTACCTAATACATATATAGTTAAAATATATCATGCATGTCATGTGTAGGAAATAGAATTGGCTTAAATATAAGTCACATATTAATATAAAATTTGTTATATATATTATATATTTAATATAACATATGAATGTGATTATATAAATGTATAAATATATTTAAATCAATTCTGTTTATTGTGGTATTACAGAATATCACATTTACGGAATGTTCCTGCATGGAATATAGAGTTGACAAATCTGTGTTCAAACTTTGAGTCAATGATTACATTGTGCAATTATACTATAGTCCACTAATACGTGGCCAATAAAGTACATCTTGTCATATCCTGAAGTAAAATCTAGCACAGCACAATCTATGTTTGAAATGGCATAGAAAACCTAAAATTAGAGAGGTGGACCATATGCAGGACTTTTTCTTTATTGGGCTGTGAAGTGACATGTTCAGGGCTTGCTCTGAGTTGTTTCATGCCTTTACAACCTTAAACCTTATCACGGTTCCATGCACTTTGATCTCATGTCCTAGATCTTCAAAATTGCCTGGCTAACATCTAACGGACAGATGGATCTCTGCTATGTGTTTTATATCTGTTTCATTCTTTGTGAACAGGTGGCAGATCTTAGATTTATTCTGATGTGTGGGTGACTTATTATAAGTCATCTTATAAGTTAGACTTATTCTGATTTATACTTTGTGGTTTAGTGTGTTTGTATCCTGAGAGGATGTAAGTGCTAGGCTTTGTATTGAGAGTTGCATTGGACTTTAAAGTTAAAATGATAGTTTTATTTCATGTTACTTAAAATCATTAAGGTTAAAAAAATATAGTCAACAACTCATCTAAGGGAAAAGAGTCACCCATGCAAAATTTTATATATATATATATATATGATTTTTTTTTCCCTCCAGGAAAAGAATGATGTAGAGAAAGATGTTTGTGAACCATTGCACTCTAGGAATAAATTCTTTGGAATTCAGAATGTATATTTAGAAAGCAATGAGGACTCCTGGAAATAGAAAACTTTAAATTTTATTTAACTCTGCTTTGTCCCCAAATTTATTTAATAATAGCGCTCCTCTCTGCGTACTGGTCTCAGAGGATGCAGCTGTTCCAGTGAACACATTTTGGGATTTCCTGAATGATGGTATGTTATCTTTGGCTGGAATCAGATGAAGTGATTACTGCAGGAAAGGCCGGAAGGCAGCTCAGTCCTTCCTTGTCCCCAGAAGCTGTTAAAATTCAGCAGATTTTTTTTTTTAATCATCTGTGTACTAACATTAAGTCTATCAAATGATAAATGCTACTTTACCATAATTATTTTCATTAGGTAAATGTAGACTACCCCCGTAACTCAGATGACATTTCCTCAATTCACTTTCATTGTAAATTGGATTTGCACAAAGCACCCTGGGAAATTCCAGCCATGCAGGGGAGGAGGAGGTGGCTAAAAAGGGTTGACACAGGCTTCAGGCCACTGCCTTGTGCTCACTCGGCTAGAAAAGGGTAATGAGGATGGATTTTCTCTGTGTGTTTTTGAGCCAAGGGCTTGAATGTCCTATGGGACTGTCAGCCCTTGGGCTGATGGGGATATGTTTATTATGGCTTCTTGAATTCCCTTCAATTATTATATGTCATGGTGATTATTATAGTGAGTACTCATCTCAGCTAAAACTTTAGGTGTACAAGAAATATAATTTTGTTTAACTTAGTTTGGTTATTTATTTGGAGCTCTTCTTACCAGCAGGCCCCCACTTTTTCTTTGGGAGGTCCACCAATTCCGTATCTGTTCATACTGGTCATCACCTAGAAGGTCCTTATTCCTGGCAGGCTGGACGTCCTCTCTAGGATTCTGTGCTGTGTTTTGTCCTTTGTGCTGCTTTCCCACTGTGCTGAGGCCTTGGATCTGCAGGAGGTGCTCGGTGGCCTTGGCTTTCTTGGCCTGGATACCCCAGGCTGCCATTTCCTCTCTGGAGAAGCAAGATACATGGTCTCTCTGTCTCTGTTACTAACACCAGTATCTTTATTCTTATCATTCTCACTGCAGACAGAAGAAAGGGGCAGGAAGGAAGCTTTTATTTTTGAGTTAGGAGGTATGTGTCAAGGGAAGGCCATTCTTTCCTCAGAAACATCTGGCATAACCTTATGGACAAGACTTCTGGCAACCCAAAAGGCAGAATCTTGTTAGGCTATCTATGCTCGCTCTCAAAAGTGTCCTCGAGGGGCACCTGGGTAACTCAGTTGTTTAAGTGTCCAACTCTTGATTTTAGTTCAGTTCATGATCTCAGGGTCCTGAGATCCAGCTCTGTGTGGGGTTCTGTTCTCAGTGGGGAATCTGCTTAAGGTTCTTTCTCCCTCTCCCTTTGCCCCTCTCTGTCCCCCTGTCCCGCCCTGCCCCGGCACCCCAACTCTGCACACACACACACACGGTCTCTCTTAAAAAAAAAAGTCTTCCGGGGCACCTGGGTGGCTCAGTGGGTTAAAGCCTCTGCCTTCAGCTCAGGTCATGGTCCCAGGGTCCTGGGATGGAGCCCCGCATCAGGCTCTCTGCTCAGCAGGGAGCCTGCTTCCCCCTCTCTCTGCCTGCCTTTCTGCCTACTTGTGATCTCTGTCAAATAAATAAAATCTTAAAAAAAAAAAAAGTCTTCCAAAAAAAGTGTCTTCCCATCACCTTCTAATTAAAATCTGTGTTTCTGTAAACAAAATGTACTACTTAAATATGTTTTTCCCCTCTCCCAACCCCACACAAAGGTGGGGACTCGGTATCTGACCCAAACTCGACCCCTCAGCATAACAGTCCCACTCAAAGCTTCGCTGGGGTTTGCAAACAAAGATATTGTACACAGAATACTTCAGAGTCCAGCCAGGAACCTGCATCCTGGCAGAGTTCTTGATTTCCTTCTATTCCTTCTACTCCTCTCGCTCTTCATGTTCCCCTCCTCAGGCAGAGGAGTGTTCCAGATGAACAGTCTTTAAGTGCACTTTCCAGGCCCTTCCCTTCTTAGGTCTTTTCCTGGGTGTTAGAGGATGTAATCATATCAACACACTCTACAGTGATCACATTCACTCTCTCTCTCTCTCTCTCTCTCTCTTTTTTTTTTTTCCCATTTCTTCTGCCAATTTTCCTGAAATTGGAAATTTAAGGCCTCTGGGAATTCTGAAAATTAATTTACTTTGCAAGGCTGTTTTGAGGACTGAGTGACATGATTGTTAAAAGTGTTGTGCACAGTGTCTGTCCACAGTGTCTGGGCTACTGCTGTTGCTGTTATCATACTGAAATTGTAACCACGTGATCATTTCACCCCTGGCCACTTTTTAGTTTTGTGAATGGTAGGCTGGGATGATAGGATCTGATACGCAATTCTCTGAGGGGGGAAAAAAAAGATTTGAATCCTCTGGGAAACAATGATAATCATAGTCTTATTTGTTGAGTCAACTTCCTGGGCCAGTTAGAATATTTGGATGAGACCTGTGTCTGAGGTCAAAGTTATTTCTGCAGACTTGTATATTATTAATGGTAAAATTAGCATGCTAATCATGAGAAGACCGGGTACCCCATTCCTCAAGGGGGGGGGGCTTTGTGGAGTCTGAAAAGAAGGGGCCCAGAGAGTTGCAACAAAGAATAATGGATGTTACAAACAGGGTTGTGGAAAGCAGTTACTTAAGAATTCTATTGGGCATCACACTGAGGATTTCTTCCTTCAAACATATGCTAAGGAAACACAGAACAGACGTTTTTTGTTTTGCTTTGTTTTTTTTTTTTTTTTCCCCCTCTCATTTGGGCACAACCATCGGTTCATTTGTGTGATGAGTTTCCGGTGGTGACATTACTCCTAGTCCTATTTAGACATGATTCTGCTTCCTACAATGCCGTTTGCTCCAGCTTCGATAATTGGTGGGAGGCTAACCATATGCCAAGTACTAGGTTAGTGCTGAGAATAGAGTGGAGAGTAGGACGGATCTGTTTCTGCCATCACAGAGTTTAGAATCAAGTGGGAGAGACAAAGTTTAAATTACACTGTTGGATTTGTTATTGCAAGTGTGGTGAGTGTTTTGTAGAGGAGTAAAGTAGTGCTGGAGCATAGGGAAGGGTTCCCTAAGAAAGTGACTTAAGATAGAAAGAGTGAGAAGGAATCACTTTGGCAGTAGGGGTGGAGCATGTGATCTGCCTCGAGGAATAGTACATGTGGCTGCCCAGGTATGGCAGGGAAGTTGGAGCAATGGAGGAATGGAAAGATGGCCCATATGATAGCAGAGCAGCGAGAGAATGTGGGTGGCCCAGGTGACCGGAAATGAAGGGGGTGGGAAGGGGCCAGATCAGGTAGGCACCCTCCTGTCATGTTAAAATTCTTTTCTTTATTTTGAGAAGAATGGGAAGCTACGGTTGAGCTATAAGCATAGAATGCCGTATAGATGGTATGCTGCAACCAAAGGGGTACAAATTTGAATTTTTAAAAGATATATGTCTATAGTATGGAGAAAGATCGATGCCGGGGTGCAGTAGGGGTGGGGGTGTACATGCTAGAAGGCCAGTCAAGAGGCTACTCCTTTTTTTTATACAAGAAAGGTGGTGATTTGGGCGATGGGGGTGACACTGGGATGAAGAAACATGGACAGATTGGATTGATGTTCAGGAAGCAAAACTGATGGGTGGTTGATTGGATGCTTTTTGTAAATAGAATCTTTAGGCTCTTTTTTGGACTATATAGGATAAATAGGTATTTCTAGTGTTTCTAGATAGAAAATAATACTGTGATTATGCTACGGATCTGCTGTTTCTCAGGTATTTTTTCAAATCTGTAACTTGGAAGTTATTTCTCAGATGACAAGAGTCTCAAGTAGTCTTAAAATTGCTGTTTCAAAACTGAAATAATTATTCCTTTGGGAAGAAAAAATTGGATGAACTAGATGGTTTGTCCACGGAAGTGTAGCTTATGTTTTGTTCTCTCTTGCTTGTTCACCACAGATATCTGCTATTAGAGAGGAGATGTATTGAGAAGCAGATATATTCCATGTAACTGTTTAGAGAATTGAAATTACTAAGAAAAAAATACCATCTCAAGTATGCTCTAGTGCAATTTTTATCATAGGCAAAATTAATCCTTGAGTTGCTTAATGATAAATAAAATGGATGCCGCCCTGCCTTTTGCTTCATGTATTTTTACAGCTTACTTACGTATCTCAACATTGTTGCTTTTCCAGTGAACCTCTAGGGCAACAGTAAAAAAGATCTCCTTTATCAAGCCCAACATGTATTGATTATTTGCTGTGGAAATAGCACTTTATTCTTTTTTTGGAGGGGGAGGAGCACAACTTAAGAATTTCAGCCTCCTAAGCACCTGTTCCAGTTCGCTTTCTGTGAAGTACAAGGCAAACAAATTTCTGGCCCTCCTGAAGTTTAGTCACTGCCTGAGTGGCCAGTAAGCTAAGGGAGAAAGTCCTTCAGAAGAACATCATGTGGGATCCAGCTTTCCTCTCTTTCTGGCATTCTCTTCCTTGCCTTTTCCACTTAACTAATACCAAACAGCTGAGTAAATCATCTTCTTCTGCTTCTCCAGGGAATCCCAAGGGCTTTGCTGAAGCATTTATTGTAAGTAAAGTCAAAGTTGAGTGGAGCCATATTTATGGCATGAGAACAGCCCATAAATATCTGTTGATAAGTCTCCCAGCCCCAGGAGTTCCAGAGCCATACCCGAGCCATGCCATTGAGCTGAGACCAACACACAGGAGAAGGGCTTCAGACAAGAGAGGAGTGGCTTTGCCCTGAGCCCCTCATACCAGCTGTGCCCAGAAAAGACCCTCTTCTAAATATAGTATATCTAATGGGCATTGCAAGGCTTCATTTGTTCAAGACATATGGCTGCTAAAAGTAGTTGAACTGCAGTTATTGTGAAAAAAAGGCATGGAGTAGATAGAACTGGAGAGGCCAGTGTCAGGGCTCCTGAGCTGTTTAACCTGGTTTATTTTTATTTATTTATTTATTTTTAGACAGAGTGGTGTTGGGGGGGGGGCAGTAGGAGGGAGGGAGGGCGTGAGAGAGAATCTTAAGCAGACTCAACATCCAGTGCGGCGCCTGATGCAGGGCTGATCTCATGACCCTGAGATCGTGACCTGAGCCAAAATCCAGAGTTGGATGCTTAACCGACTGAGCCATCCAGGCGCCCTCAGGAATTGTTTACCTGGAGCATGTTCTTTAACCTCATGCTCTGATGGTCTCATCTAGCAAAGCAGACCAATATCAACAATGTACATATGGTATTGGGAAGATGGTAGGTGTTCAAAATAATGTTATTACTATTATTTGTTATAGTTACTCTAGGGATAGAGAATTTCTTATCAGTGCTAGGGCTTCATTTGTGCTCTAATACCTTGGGCTTTGTTGGTTCTTTTTTTTTTTTTTTTAAGATTTTATTTATTTATTTGTCAGAGAAAGAGAGAGAGAGAGCACACAAGCAAGGGGAGCAACAGGCAGAAGGAAAAGCAGGCTCCCTGCTGAGCAGGGAGCCTGATGTGGGACTCCATCCCAGGACCTGGGGATCATGACCCAAGCCTAAGGCAGGTGCTCAACCGACTGAGCCACCCAGGTGTCCCCCCGTTGTTTCTTTATGTCCTTGAACAGTAGCTTAGTATATGTTCTCAAGCATGCAAAGGCAGGAAGGATTCCATTTCACATAATACGTTGTGAAGGGCCCCTGGGAAGAACTCCAGGTGCAGGAGACTGAAAACTCTCAACATTCACAGGTAGCTCGTTGCTTGTGTTTTACTGTCTTTATGTAATTTCTACTTATTTTTATGTTTTTCCTCCTTTCCCTCCCACTCATCTTGGGTCACAACCATTTATAGAGCCCTTACTCTTCCCTT
Source organism: Mellivora capensis (assembly GCA_004024625.1). Lineage (NCBI taxonomy): Eukaryota > Metazoa > Chordata > Mammalia > Carnivora > Mustelidae > Mellivora > Mellivora capensis. The sequence goes on from PISX010008462.1 coordinate 61,773, forward strand.
GCAGTCTTAGGACGTTACAACAGAAGCCAGCATGATATAGTGTAAAGATCACAGGACTGGGCGTCTGGAATGGAACTGTCCATCCCCTTTCTGCTCCAAATGACTGTGTGACCTTGGGCAACTCATTGGGTTTGTCTGGGCTTCGTTTCCTCCTCCAAAAGCCTTCGGCTGTCACATTACCTTTCCCTTCCCACGTTTGAGGCAGTTAGCAGGCCGTAGGTTTTAGTGATCGGAAAGGACCCACTTTATGTCAGAATGCGGTGAAGAATATGAGGTTTGAGATTTCCTTTTAGGCTTCAGAATTTTTAGAAAGTAGAATTCAAACCAGAAATATTGATAAACAATTTTTAAAAGGTGGTTTTCTGTCTCTGTGGTGTTTGCATTAGCTGATGAGTCTTTCAGATATATTTGTAATCTGCTTTGCTGTCAAGCTACTTCTAATGGATGTTCTAGCCACTGGCAACTAATAATTTGTAATCATTGATGATAAGTAACAGAGGCACTTGCTCTTCAGTCAGAGACATCTGTCCACAAAGATGAAATGGACTTAGAACGTGCTGTTAGGTGTCAAACAAAAACACAATCATCCAGAAAGAGCCTGGAATATTAGTAACAATGCTTTATGCTTTCTGGAAGTATAAATATTCAGTCTGAATTCTCCGCCGTGTCCTCGTGTGGACTCATAAACTGTCTTCAAAAGTAAATCTTTGTACCTTTGAAAATGAAGCTACATTTGGTAGCTCTGGACTGTTGCTGTTAAAATTTTCTAATGAGAATTATTGGAATACTTAAGCACACATATCCTTAAGACCACAGATATGTTTTGAAAATAGTTTTAGTATTATTAATATGGGATTTTTTTGGTTCCTGTAAAAAGTGCAATGGACTTTTTAAAATAAAATACATTATGGTTTTAATTTTTTCTCATGTTTTTCCATGTGTTTCTCTTGATATTCAATGCATAACTCAGTAATATATATATAGTAATATATATATATATACACATACATATACATATTTGTATATATATAAAATGAACAGGTTTTCTCTGTAAGTTTGGGAAGTACTGCATGGCTTTGAACATTCTCTTCTAGTAGGAGTAATTAATTAAGACTATAAATTCAAAAATGCAGACTTGAAAATGGCCATCTCTTCTGGCTTCTAGACGTGTCCCTGCCTCCAGTGGTCCCTCTTGGTTTCTGGTTTGCTACTTTTGGTCTAATGAGCACTGGGAACTGAAACATTCAGTGTTCAGCTGTGTACCAACTAAGTGTAGGTAGGCCTGCAGAATAGACCAGATGTCCTCGTCAGGAGGAAACTGGCATTACATTTAGCACACAGATATTGTAAGAGATACTTGGTGTCTTGTTTATTTTTATATTTCCAGACTCTAATACACTACTTATCAAATAGCGGCTGATGAGTAATTGTTATTTTAATGAATGAATGCTCAGATGCTACTCTTTTCTCATTCCTTGGGTTCTTTGATTTATTTTAAAAAGCGTGATTTCTTAGATATTTGTCCACTGTGCAAGGGAAGCATTACTTTAATTACTCCATGCTAGACAAGAAGGCTTTTTAAGAGGGAAAGCTACTACATAAATTTCAAGCTATTTCTTGGAGGTGAGACATCTTACCAGTGAGTCAATGTTGTTTTATTTATTTATTTTTTTAAAATTTATTTATTTATTTGACACACAGAGAGAGAACACAAGTAGTCAGAGAGGCAGGCAGAGAGAGAGAGGGAAGCAGGCTCCGTCTGAGCAGAGAGCCCGATGCGGGACTCGATCCAGGACCATTGGATCATGACCTGAGCCGAAAGCAGAGGCTTTAACCCACTGAGCCACCCAGGCGTCCCAATGTTGTTTTATTTTACATTTTGTAATGTTGAGGTTTATGAGTGCTTTGGTATAGTAATTATCCACAGATAATTTGGTTAAGATATTAAATCTTTGCATTGACATTCCTTTCATGCCTCAACCCCATTGCCCAAGTTAAAAATAAAGCAATGTCAGGATAATAAAAGCTGTGGTTGAAAAAAAAAATACACAGTAAAATAAACATCTTTTCCTATTGCATGAATGGTATTAAGTCAGGGTTGCTGCCTCAAATGGTGGTAAATGCTGTGCAAAAACCAGAATGTGTTTGTTCTCTCTGACCACTTAAGTTCCCTTTTTCCTTTGTTGTAGGCATTTTAGAGAATGCCACACCTAAAATGCAGGCACCCAGCAGGTCTTCTTCAATATGATGATTTAGATTGGAAGATAAATTCATCTCAGCTAATCCACTTAAGGGTAACTTAATTAAGAGAATAAAATGTGCCAGCACTTTTCTGCTTCTAGGGGAATATTACATTAGAGCATCCACATATTTGCACTTTCTGCAAAAACACAGGCAGGAAAAAAAAGGAATCACAGTGTCTTACATGTGAAGGCCATCCAAGAATTCGTCTGTGCCACCCTTTGGCATCCAAAGATTTTACTTGTAAACCAAAATGTTAACGTGTTAATTAAAACTGATGTGATTTAAAACATTTAGCTGTTCATTCCAATGCAACTGTGTTTCTTGCACAGAAAAGGCAGTGACTTGCAGGTGGATGGTGTTTTTATATAATGTTGGTCCAGGTAAACAAGTACTGAATTATTATATCTATTATACCACTGAAGTATTTTCTGAGAATGTTACACAGCATGGGTTTTAGTTTAAATGCATATTATGTCTAATTAAACTTTTAATCCTTTACTGGTTCTAAATTTTGTTATATTTGTATTACTTGGGACCTGTTTTCATTTAAGAAATACCAAATATGGGGCACCTGGGTGGCTCAGTTAAGCATCTGCCTTTGACTCGGGTCATGATCCCAGGGTCCTGGTATTGAGCCCCAAATCAGGCTCCCTGCTCAGTGGCAAGTCTTCTTCTCCCTCTCCTTCTGCCTCTTCCCCTGCTTGTGCTCCATCTCTCTCTGTCAGATAAAGAAACAAAATCTTAAAAATGACTGATGTTTAAAAGCATGGGTTTCCTATATGTTTCTTTAGATTATTTATCTCAGATATATATTGTGACTATAATCACATTTTATGTATGTGGAAAGCTTAAAGGTAATATTCATTTTCTCCATGCAACTGCTCAAAACTTTAATATGTTCTATTTCTTAGCTTGGACAAGGGAAAAAGATTTCTCAAACTGTAGTTCACATTTTACTTCAATATGCGTGTTTTCTGAAATGGCGAAATCCCTCAGGGTTATGTGATTTTCACTAGTGTGTATGTTTAAAGTTCATAGACAAACACAATTGAATAAATCATGGAACACATTTTTTTCTGTGTGCCCGAGAAATGCAAATTATTATAGTATTATAGGTTAATTGCTGAGAGGTCTGGTCTCCATCTTGTATATCTTGTTTGCAGTTTGTTTTTCATTTATTCCAAGTGTACACAATTCACTTTGTATTTGCTTGTTATGTTCAGTTGTCTGCAAAGTTTGCTTTTAACATGAGGAGAAACTATTCTCCCCTGACTGTGCCTTCCTAAATGTACTGACTAATACTTATCAGCATTTCTAGGGCTAGGAGGGAGAAATCGTTGCTCACATACTACCTTGATTACTTGTACTCATTTTCAAAGGAACAGATCAGAGGGATCATAGTTAAGCTAAGAAACAGATCTGCCTTGTGATGTTAGGATTGCATATACTAATGCACACCCTGGAAAAGACTCTTTTCAAATGCAGGGCAAGAGCCCAAGCTTAGAGTCTCACAGATCTGGAGTCCCACTCTAGTCTGTCCCATACTAGCTGTGTAACCTTGGATGTGCTTTATAACTTCTCTGAGCTTCATTTCCCCAACTGATGAAATAAGCATTCTAGCCCCATGTCAGAGGACTGTTGTAGGAATAGGAAGGAACTGGGCAAATCACTAGAGGTATATGACAAACCAACTCTCAGCTTGTTTGTTTTTTAATGTCTTGATTTGCCTTGATTTGTAGTGTGGTATAAATACTCTCATTATGGTTGATTTCAAAGTATGAATGATTTAACAACCACCTGGTAAAATTCTTGAATATGTAACAGTCCTTTAGTACTATCCAAGCCTCGCACAGCACTGCTAGCCCTTAACAAATGGTGATAATTCTTAATTATATTTTGTCTTCCCTTGATCTAAGAAAATTTTTGCTGTTTGATGCATTTCTATATAGACAAAGAATGTGAAGACTAAGTGAAGGATAGTAATGTATAAGGTTTAAAATATTAATGATTTCAAATAATGAAAAAATAGCCACCTTAACAATTTTGAAAGTAGCTAAAAAACTTACAAGAAGGAAACATTTTAATAAGAAAATGTGTTAGTAAAATGCTTTAAAAGTAAGAATAAAGATCACTTTGTAAGATGTTCTAGATGAATTAAATTTAATATCAGCTTTTTTAGATTGGTTAGAAATGGTTTGATTTCTCTGGTCTTTCTTTCTTTACACAAAAAGTCCTAAGGGGAAAATTGTGTGTATTTGATACGTCAACAAATAAAGATACACAGACAGCCATTATTTAGAAACCTAGTACTTTCAAAAAGAGCTTCTTTCAGTTTCATCCAGTAGTCGTTTTATGTTCTTCAAAACTGGTTTTAGATTTTAAAGTTTGCTACAAGGATGTATTTTTGGAAGTATTTCTTTACTGAGTAACCATGGCGATTTTTTTTTTGACAATAATGAAAATTTGCATGTGTAGTCTGACATGATGGACAAGGGATGGCATACTTGAACTGAGATTGCTCCAGAACATCTGGACACATGAAGTCTGTAAATGACTTTCATGTAGCAATGAACATCTCAATTAACAAAGCACAAAATTGTGGGTGATCGACGAGAAAATTACCAGAATTGTGGACAGTTGATGAAATCAGCTTGTGCTGAGAGTACCATTTTTTATGCGCATTTACTGTGCCCAGGAGCAGTCAGTGCTGGGACATTGCGCCTGGGCAATGTGTGGGTAAACTCAAGGGCTTTGCTTTTTTTCTTTTCTTTTCTTTTCTTTTTTCTTTTCTTTTCCTTCCTTCCTTTCTTTCTCTCTCTCTCTTTCTTTCCTTCCTTCTTTCTTTTTTCTTTTTTAAGATTTTATTTATTTATTTGACAGAGAGAGAGAGAGAGAGAGACAGTGAGAGAAGGAACACAAGCAGGGGGAGTGGGAGAGGGAGAAGCAGGCTTCCCACTTAGCAGGGAGCGGGATGTAGGGCTCAATTCCAGGACCCTGGGATCATGACCTGAGTGGAAGGCAGATGCTCAACGACAGCCACCCAGGCGTCAAGGGCATTTCTATGGGTAAAAGGTGACTTACTTCAATGAAACTCCTCTGTCTACTTCAGCAAGAAGAGACTCTAGGTTGGGGACACTGAAAGGACATGAGGGTATTTTCTATGTTAATCTCACTCATAAAGTGACAGAAGCCATTGGCAAGTAGGTCTACATATCCAGACAAGGCTGTGAGGAAGAACGCTCATCCTGCGCTTTAAAAGTGAGAGATCCTCACTTCAGCACATTGGCCACAACTTCAAATACCTGTATCTCTGGGGATGTATATGTCTCTTCCTAAGTGGGATGTGACTCCATGCACATTTCCTGTTCCTAGAGATATTATGGATGTGCATGAAAAAACATTTCATGAAGTTTTGGGTGTTTGATCAGGTTTGGGGGAAGAGAGAAAGACTGCACCTTCTTTCTCTTACTTAGGTAAATTAAAATGTTTCTCAGGATGTGAATTGCCTTTATTATCACAACCTAGTGTAGGGGCAAAGGTTACATGGTTAAACTGGTAAAATTTTCTCAGGTTCATGTTACAATTAAGTAAAATGAAAGAGAGGAAAGTATTCTTTTCCCATTGACACAAAACGTGATACCTTGCCATCCTTATGAGACGTCGTATCGTCAGCGTTTTGGATAAGGTTGCCTGGTATGTCTATGGATTAGTTGCAAAACTGTGAGAAACATCAGTGGATCTTCTTTTATCTGTTCCTTTCTTTGTGGGACTCTTTCCCATGAAAACATATTCATTAATTAAAAGGTTTGGTGTATTACAAACTAATGTTGGAAGCTTGACCCAGAGTTAATACCTATGAGAAATCAAAGTGGGTATATTTCAGGGGTCAGAGGGGCAGAATTTCCATAGGCAGTTCAGTGGTGCTCCTGCTGCTTTTAGTGTATCCTTTCCCATTAGATATTTTCTTTTTCATGCAATTCACTCTGCAAGCAAAATCCCAAAGCGAGGACACCTATTTAGCAAATGAAAGTATATTTAAGATACTTTGGCAGGTCATTTTTTAAAAACATACTTCTCTTCTGAGCCACCTGCTGTATTGAGCTGAAGGCTTGGAAACATGAAAAATCCTACTTTATTAAAATCCTGGGTTTAGGGCTTTTCTTTTAGATTGAAACATTGTCTAACTAGGAAGTATTAATTTTGAGTTAGATCTATAGGCTTTGAAACATAATGATTACAATATACCAATCATTTATTAAGTGTGTATTGGCACCACCTTGTAGCACTGATTCTCAGAACAGCCCTGCAAGTTAGTGCTTTTATTCTCTTAGGTCGTTAAGGAAACGAAGGCTTAGAACGTGGAAGTAACTGGTCCAAGTCGACATTGCTGGTTAGAGACAGAGTGGGGATTGTAACAAAGGCAAACTGAGGCCGCGTCCACGCTTTTAACAACCAGATTATGTTGTCCACTCAAATCCGTAATTTCATGCTGGTCGTGTTGGGAAGTGTTCAAATTGACCCATCTCTGTGTGGATGGCGGCATGGAACCTCTGAGTAATTGACGCCCTTGTCTTTCGCCCGTAGGCCCCTGGGGAAGGTGTTCGGGCGACTGTGGACCGGGAGGAGTGCAGCGTCGTGCGCTGTGGTGTTTCCACGTGGAAGGGTGGACGAGTCCCCTCTCTAACTGCGACGAGAACAACAGGCCTCCCGAGGAAAGAAGTTGCTTCCGGGTGTGTGACTGGCACGGCGACCTCTTCCAGTGGGAGGTCTCCGACTGGCGCCGTTGCGTGCTCGTTCCCGCCAGCGCAGGCCAAGCCCCGCCTCGGGCCGCGGGGTGCGTGACCGCGCAGCACGGGCTGCAGGACCGCACCGTGCGCTGCGTTCAGAAGTTCAACAGAACCAGGGTGCTAAATGAAATATGTGAACACTTTGCCCCTCAGCCCCCCACGGAACAAGCTTGCCTCATTCCCTGCCCCCGGGATTGTATCGTATCGGAGTTCTCACCGTGGTCCGAGTGCCGCCAGGGCTGTGAGAAGCAACTGCAGCACAGGACGCGGGCGGCCATCGCTCCCCCTCTCTATGGCGGGTCTCAGTGCCCCAACCTGACCGAGTCGAGAGCCTGTGTCACTCCCGTTTCCTGTCCTCTTGGCGAAGAGGAATATACTTTCAGCCTTAAAGTAGGACCGTGGAGTAAATGTAGACTGCCTCGTCTTAAAGAAATTAACCTAAGCGGAAGAGCTGTTCTGGATTTTAGCTCTGATTCGAAGGAGCGAGTCACCTTTCGACATCAAAGTTACAAGCCCCATCACCTCTCCAAGCCCTGGGACTTAGACATAGGTTATCAAACCCGGCAGGTCTGGTGCACCAGAAGTGACGGAAAAAATGCCATGTTGAGGTAAAGAGGTCTTCGGTGTTTTTATCTTCGATTCACCTAGATACTTTACAATAATTTCATAAGGTTTCTTTATGAGTCCCAATGAAAGGAACATTATAACCAGGTTGGGATTTGGATTTTTTAGAAGTTTCATCGGAGAAGTTTTCAGTTTCAATTATGATGATTTCAGAGTATAGACCAGGCAGGGCTCTGAATTCTTCCATAGTTAGTAGTGCAACTATATAGGATAGGGCATATATTACCACGGTTTATCAAAATATCACCCAATTTAAAAAAAATAGGTGTCTACTGTTACTACAGTAATAAAAGACTGAGCCCTTCTTTATGATAGTAAAAATTCCAATTGACTCTCAAACTTGGTATATAAATTAGGCAAACATTTATCATTCTCACAACTTTAATTTTTTTAAAATTTGCTTTTGTTTACTTTTGTTTTCATGGTTAAGAAGGTTCTCTAACATTTTAGTTGTAGATTTTCTATCGTAGTAGTAATGGCAGAAAGTTAATCCATTAACTTAATGGCATTGAGTAATAATTATTACTTCTTAAGTAATAATGGCAGTAAGTTAATCCATCCAAATGAATGCTTTCTATGGCATTGATTTGAAAAAAAAACAATATTGCCTTGCACAGTAATAAACAGAATTACAAACCTGTAAAGGAAATGGACTACAACTTTTAAAAGGGATAATTTAGGCTTAAAAATTATTTGTAACTGTTTTACTTTAAATTCTAGTACCAAAAAAATCATGACATAAGTATATAGAAATATGCTCAAAGTTGTGTTTAATTTTCCCCAGAAGGTCTTAAACGGAAGCACTGGTATATTACCAAGTTTTTTCCAAATTTAAATGCCTTTCACTAGTGCTTTAAATTACGAAACAGTGAAATGCTTATCCCTAGAATTAATCATTATCATCAGTTACTGTTTTCTTGGAATCCAGAGCTGGCTGGAAGAGCTCAAAAGTCTACCTCTTCTATTGAAGAACAAAGTAATGTGGTGATTTTGTTTTGTTTTGTTTTGTTTTTTTCTTTTGACTTCACAAATGAGCGTATTTTGTCTTTGCTGCTTCATTCTGATTTATGCCATATGCAATTGGCAAGTCCATTGAAAAGTGCTTTTCTGCCTTTTATTGCCTGCCCCTGTGAAGCCCAAAAGATTAAGCAGATGATTTGGGTGATTATTGTTTGAATGTGTGTGTGGGATTCTGTAGATACCGTTTTCTTAATATTCCAGAGAATGTTTTCATTTTTAGGCTGCTTGTTTTTGCCGTGTTTTGTTTTGTTTTGTTTTTTAATTCAGAGACTTTATTTTATTTTTTAAAGGTTTTATTTATTTATTTGACACAGAGAGAGAGATCACAAGTAGGCAGAGAGGCAGGCAGAGAGAGGAAGGGAAGCAGGCTCCCCGATGAGCAGAGAGCCCGATGTGGGGCTCGATCCCAGGACCCTGAGATCATGACCTGAGCCGAAGGCAGAGGCTTAACCCACTGAGCCACCCAGGCGCCCGGGAGACTTTATTTTTTAGAGTGGTTTTAGATTTACAGAAAAATTGAGTGGAAAATACAGTTTCCATATATCTTCTCATCACTCCCCTCCACACGTACAGTTTCATACATCTTGCATCAGTGTAGTGTATTTGCTACAATTCATGAGCCATATCAATATAGTACTATAGTCCATAGTCTACATTAGAATTCACTGTATTGCATATTCTGTGGGTTTGGACAAATGTATAATGATATGTATCCACTGTTACTGTATCATACAGAATAGTTTCATTGCCCCCAAATCTGCTCCACCTGTTGATCCCATCTTTCCTCTCCCCAGTTCTGTTCCCTGACATTCAATGATCTTTTTACTGGTTGCATAGTTTTATCTTTTTCAGAGTGTTACATAGTTGGGATGATACAGTAGTTAGCCTTTTTCGTATTGGCTTCTTTGGCTTAACGGTATGTATTTGAAGTTCCTCCGTGTATATCCATGGTTTGATAGCTCAGTTCATTTTATCACTGAATAGTGTTTGTTGGTTTATAAACTATCCCCTACCCCCACCCCATGTACACAGGGCAAAAAGAGACCAAAGAAAGAGGCAGACCACTCCAGATTGGTAGGTGGCATTTAAAAAAAAAAAAAAAATTATTTATTTGACAGAGATCACAAGTAGGCAGAGAGGCAGACGGGGTGGGGCGGGAAGCAGGCTCCCCATGGAGCAGAGAGCCCGATGCGGGGCTTGATCCCAGGACCCTGGGATCATGACCTGAGCCGAAGGCAGAGGCTTTAACCCACTGAGCTACCCAGGTGCCCCAGTAGGTGGCATTTAATAAGCAAGAGAACTTACTTACGAGACTTGTTTTAGGTGGCTGCAAAAATGAGTAGAGCTATGAACCCACTTGCCAAATCTTAAAAGTTTATATGGAGGCCTTAGATGGGTCCAGTCACATATTACCCCGCCTCAGATGGTCTCAAAACAACATTACTCCCTTGAGGCTACGTCCTTAGAGAAGTTCCCACTGTGTACAGAGCGTATATTCCCAGGACAATGGAGGAAGTGAGGAGCCTCCAGTTGCCCAGGTCCAGACCAAGGGTCAACCAAGAAGTCACACCCTCGTGATTACCTCCTCCAACAATATTCTGTTGCATGGCTATTTTACAATTTGTTATCCATTCACCTATTGAAGGACATCTTGGTTGCTTCCAAGTTCTGGCAGTTATAAAGTTTCTATAAACATTCATCTACAGATTTTTATGTGAACATACGTTTGCAACTCATTTGGAAAAATACCAGTGGGCACATTCCTATATTTTATGGTAAGAGTTTGTTTAGTTTTGTAAGAAACTGCCAAACTGTTTTCCAAAGTGACTGTATCATTTTGCATTCCTACCAGTAATAAGTGAGAGTTCACATTGCTTCACATTCTTGCCAGCATTTGCTATTGTCAGTGTTTTGGATCTTAGCCATTTTTAAATAGGTGTGTAGTGGTATCTTGTTTTAATTTGCAATTCCTTAATCACATATGATGTTCAGCATCTTTTCATATGCTTACTTACCATCTGTTTATCTTCCTTGGTGAGGTGTCCAGATCTTTTGCCAATTTTTTGAGTGGTTTTCTTACTGTTAAGTTTTGCAAATTCTTTGTATATTTTGGATACCAGTCCTTTATCAGATATGTGTTTTGAAAATATTTCCTTCCAACTGATGGCCTACCTCTTGAGTGTCTCAAAAGTGTCTTTCACAGAGAAGAAGTTTGTTTGTTTGCTTTTTTTTAATCTTAATGAAGTCCAGTTTATCAGTGTTTCTTTCATGGACTGTTCTGTTTTTTGGTGTTCCATCTAAAACAACAACAATAAGTTCTCTAAACCTAAGATCAACTAGATTTCCTCCTATATTGTTTTCTAGGAGTTTTATAGCTTCACATTTTACATTTAGGTCTATGATCCAGTCTAATTTTTGTGAAAGACTAAGATCAATGTCTGAATTCATTTTTTTTAAACATGTGGATATTCAGTTGTTTTAGGATCATTTGTTAAAAAGACTCTACTTTCTCTATAGAATTGCCTTTGCTCCTTTATCAAAGATTATTTGTTTTTATGTGGATCTATTTCTGGACTCTCTGTCTTTATTCCACTATGTATTTATCTATTTGCCAGTAAAACAATGTGTTAAATACTGAAGCATTATAGTAAGTCTTGAAGCTGAGTAGCATCAGTCCTCTGAATTGTTCTTTTTTTAATGTTGTATTGACTGTTCTGGGTCTTCTGTTTTTCCATATAAACTTCAGAATCAGTTTTTTCAATATCTACAAAATAATTTGCTGAGATTTTAGTGTATAGAGCAATTTGCAAAGAAATACATCTTAATAATATTGAGTCTTCCTCTCCATGTACCTGGAATATTTCTCCATTTATGTACATCTTTGATTTCTTCATCAGAGTTCTTTACTTTTTGTCGTGTAACTCTTACACATATTTTTTAGATTGATACTTACGTAATTCATATATTTTGGTGCTAATACAAACATACTGAGTTTTTAATTTCAAATTCTAATTTTTCATTGCTAGTATATAAGAAAGCAAATGACTTTTATATACCTTATATTCTGTTACAATCACTAGCTCCAGGACTATGTGTTATTATTGTTGATAAAGATTCTTTGGGATTCTCTATGTAGGCAAGCATATCATTTGCAGGCAAAAGAAGTTTTATTTCCTCCTTTCCAATCTGTAGTGCTTTCATTTCCTTTTCTTGTCTTATTATATTATCTAAGACTTTCAGTATGATGTCAAATAGGAGTGATGAGGATGGACATCTTTGCCTCATTCCTGATCTTAGCAAGAAAGCATCTGGTTTCTCACACTTAAGAATGATGCTAAATGTAGGTTTTTTTGGTGGATATTCTCTTTTTTAAAAAACATTTTTTTTATTTGAGAGAGAGCAAGAGCGTATGCATGAGTGCAAGCAAGGAGAGAGGCAGAGGGAGAGAAACTCAGGCAGAACCTGTTTGGGGTGGACAGGGGGTGCTTAGTCTCATGACCCTGAGATCATGACCTGAGCTGAAATCAAGAGTTGGATATTCAATCAACTGAGCCACCCAGGCACCCCATGAACATTCTTTATCGTGTTGAAGAACTCCCCCTATATTCCTAGTTTGCTGAGAATTTTTGTCATGCATTGGTTTTGGTTTTTGTCAAGTGCTTTTTCTGTGTGTATAGATGTGATGGTGTAATTTTACTTCAGTCTGTAGATATGTTAGATTGTGTTAGTTGATTTTTGAATGTTGAACCAGCTTTGCATACCTGGAATAAATCGCATTTGGTTATGATGTAATATTTTTTTATGTATGTTGGGTTTTATTTGCTAATATTTTGTCAATATATTTTTACATATATGTTTATGGGAATATTAGTCTTAGTTTTCCTTTCTTATGTCCTTGTATGGATTTTGGTAATAGTATAATGCTGGCCTCATGAATGAATTGGGAAATGTATATTCTGCTTTGATTTTCTGAAATAAATTACAGCAAATTAGTGTAGTTTTTTCTTGACTGGTAGAATTCACAGTTGACACATTGGGACCTGGTGTTTTCTGTTTTGGCAGGTTATTAATTATTGATTCAATTTCTTTAATAGAAATACACCTATTCCTATTATAGATTTTTCTTTGTGTGAGTTTTAGCAGGTTATGTATTCCAAGGAATTGATCCATTCACCTAATTTATCAAATTTGTCAGCATAGATTTGTTCATAATATTCCTTTATTATCCTTTTAATGTCCATGAGATCATTTTTGATGACCTCTCTTTCATTACTGATGTTAGTACTTTGTGTCGTCGTCTTCTTCTTCTTCTTCTTTTTTTTTTTTAATTTAGTTAACCTGCCTAGAGGTATATCAGTTTTACTGATTGTTTTTGAGAACCAGCTTCTGGTTTCAGGTATTTCTCTACTGATTTTATGTTTTCAGTTTTATTGATCTCAGTTTTAATTTTTACTATTTTCAGTTTGCCTACTTTGGATTTAATTTGCTCTTCTTTTTCTAGTTTTCTAAGGCAGCTTAGGTTATTGCTTTTAGGTATTTTCTTTTTTCTCTATTCTGTGAATTCAGTGCCATAAATTTCTTTCTAATCATTGCTTTCACTACATCCCACAAATTTTAATTAGTTGCATTTTTATTTTCATTTAATTCCAAATGTTGTTAAACTTCTCCTGTGACTTCTTTGACCCATGCATTATTTCAAAGAGTGTTGTTTAATCTCCCAAGTATTTGGGGATTCTCCAACCATATTTCTGTTATTGATCTTTAGTTTAATTCTATTGTGTCCTATGAGTATACTTTATATGATTTCTGTTCTTTTAAATTTGTTAAAGTGTATTTTATGGCCTGAAAATGTGGTCTTGGTGAATGTTCTGTATAATGTTGAGAACAATGTGTATTCTGTTATTGTTGGGTGGAGTATTCTGTAAGTGTCAATTATATCCCGGTGATTGATGGTGCTCTTTGGTTCAACTGTGTCCTTACTGATTTTCTGCCTGCTGGATCTGTCCATTACTGATTGAGGGGTGTTGAAGTCTCTAACTATAATAGGGAATTCATCTGTTTTTCTTTACAGTTCTATCAGTTTTTGCTTCACATATTTTGATGCTCTTTTCTTAGGTTCATACACATCAAGGATTGGTATATATTCTTGGAGAATTGACCACTTTGTTGTTATGTAACATCTCTCTATATCCCTAACTGTTTTTCTTTTTTTTTTTAATATATTTTTTTTGGATTTTATTTTATTTTTTTTTCATTGTTCCAAGATTCATTGTTTATGCACCACACCCAGTGCTCCATGCAATAAGTGCCCTCCTTAATACCCATCACCAGGCTCACCCAACCCCCCCACCCCTAACCCCTCCAAAACCCTCAGTTTGTTTCTCAGAGTCCGCAGTCTCTCATGGTTTGTCTCCCCCTCTGATTTCCCCCAACTCACTTTTCTCCATCTCCCAGTATCCTCCTAACTGTTTTTCTTGTTCTGAATTCTGATTTGTCTGGCATTAATATAACGACTCAAGCTTTCTTTTGATTACTTTTAGCATGGCATTTCTTTTTCTATCTTCTTACATTTTAATCTACCTGTGTCTTTAAAGTGGGGTTCATGTAGATAATATACAGTTTTGGGTCTTGTTGATTTGTCCACTCACATTTTCAGTCTTTTAGTTGGTATATTTGTATCATTGACATTTAAAATTATTATTTATATAATTGGATTAATATCTATTACATTTATTGTTTGCTCTTTATTGCCCTGTTCTTTGTTTCTCTTTTTGACTTCTTTTGTTTTTTTATCTCTGATTGTAATTGAACATTTTATATTATGCCATTTTGTCTCCTCTCATAACATATCAATTATAGTCTCTTTTCCTTACCTTTTTCAATGGTCACCCTAGAGTTTGCAATGTAAATTTATAACTAATCCAAGTCCACTTTCAAATAAAACTGTACTATTTCACACATAGTACAAGTATCTTGTAACAGAATATTTCCAGTTCTTTACTCTCATCCCTTATAACACTGCTGCCATTAATTTCTCCTACCCATAACCCACAATTACTCAATACATTTTTATTGTAATTTTGAACAAACTATTATCTCTTAGATTAGTTATGAATGAGAAAAAATAAAATATTTTACCTTCAGTTATTCCTTCTTCAACAGTCCTTCTTTATTTACGTAGTTCCAAGTTTCTGACCAGAACCATTTTCTTCTCTCTAAAGAATTTCTTTCTAACATTTCTTTCAAGGCAGTTCTATTAATGACACATTTCCTAAATTTTTGTTTGAGAAAGTCTTTATGTCTCTACTTTTAAAAGTTAATTCACTGGATATAGAATTTAGGGTTGGTGGGTATTTTTTTTTTTTTTTTTTTAATCAGCAGTGCTTTTATTTAGGCAAATGCTAATGATGATGAACTATTATGTTTAAAATCCTCCTTTGCATTGAAATTTTGGTCCAGGATCTTTAGTTGTGAAATTGTTATCCATTTGATCGTGTGGCAATTTTTTAACCTTATTGATTGATTGATTTAGTTAGTTCAGTTAGCCAGCATATAGTACATCATTAGTTTGTGATGTAGTGTTCAAGGATTCATTAGTTGCATATAACATGGTGTGGGTGTTTTTCTACCAATACTCTACCCTGTTTTTGCATTAATAGGTTTTTGTTTGTTTGTTTGTTTTGTTTACTATTAACACCCTAGCTTTTTTTTTTTTAAAGATTTTATTTATTTATTTGACAGACAGAGATCACAAGCAGGCAGAGAGGCAGACAGAGAGCAAGAGGGGGAAGCAGGCTCCCTGCTGAACAGAGAACCTGATGCAAGGCTGGATCCCAGGACCCTGAGATCATGACCTGAGCCTAAGGCAGAGGCTTAACCCGCTGAGCCACCCAGGCGCCCCACATGAATAGTTTTTAAAAAGACATTTGATGTAGGGGTGCCTGGGTGGCTCAGTCCTGAGGCCTTCTGCCTTTGGCTGAAGTCGTGAATCCAGGGTCCTGGGATCCAGCCCAGCATGGGGCTACCTACTCCACTTGGCAGGGAGCATGCTTCTCTGTCTTCCTCTGCCTGCTGTTCCTCCTACTTGTGCTAGCTCTCTGTCAAATAAATAAAATCCTTAAAAAAAAAAGAAAGAAAGAAGGAAAGAAATTTGATGAAAGAAATTTGATGTAATTCTTATCCTTGCTCCCCTATAGCTAAGGTGTTTCTTCTTCCCACTTCAACCCCCTATTTCCAGCTTTTTTCAAGATATTCTCTTTGTCTTTTATTTTCTGTTTTAAATATTGTATGTCCTGATGTAGGTTTTTTTGTTTGTTTGTTTGTTTGTTTTAAGTTTATCCTGTGCTTTGTGTTCCCTGAGCTTCCTGAATCTTTGGTTGGTTGTCTGTTATTAATTTTGGAAAATTTCTCACTCATAATTACTTCAAACATTCCTTTTTTTTCCCCCCCTTTCCTCCCCTTCCCTTTCTTTTCTTTCCCTTTCTCTTTCCCTTTCTCTTTTCTTTTCTTTCACTTCTGATATTCCTAGTACATGGGTGTTAGATTATTTGTAATTGTCATAACTCTATTATGACTTTTTTTTTCTCTCCTTTATATTTCACTTTTGGAAGTTTCTATTGACACTTTTTCAAACTTAGTGATATTTTCCTTAGCTATGTCCAGTTTATTGACATATCAAAGGGCATTCTTCATGTCTGTTTTAGTGTTGTTAACTTGTGTCATTTCCTTTTGATTCTTTCATAGAATTTCCATCTCTCTGTTTATAATATATAGGATTGCATAGTGTAAATTTCTTATGCTAGACTTTTAGCATATTAATCATAATTGTTTTAAATTCCTAAAATGATAATGCCAAAATTTTTGCTATATCTGATATTGAATCTGATGCTTGCTCTTTTTCAAGCTGTGTGCTTTGTCCTTTAGTATGTCTTGTATTCTTTTGTTTGTCTTGTAGTCTTTTGTTGAAAGCTGGACATGATGTATTGTGTAAAAGGAACTGAGATAAACAAGCTGTTAGTATGAGATTTTGTCTCTGTTTGGCTAGGATTAGGCTGTGTTTGCTGTAGTTATAGAGGTGAAAGGCTGAAATTTTCTTCGGCTGTCCTTGTTATATTTTTTCCCCCCTTTCACTTTTCTTTTTGAGTTTTCTTAGATAAGTCTTCCTAATTAAGTTCTGGTACATGAAGTTCGTTTTATTGTAATTTTCTGTTATCGAGCTGGATCCTCATTAATGTTATGCTGAATTTTGGAGAGGGGAAAATGTTTTATAGGCTTATGATTTGGTCTCAATCTTTTATTAGACCTGTACTCCTAGGATGTGGACTTTGTTTTATTTTATTTTATTTTTATTATTTTGTTCAATTAACCAACATATAGTACGTCATTAGTTTTGATGTAGTGTTCAGCGATTTCATTAGTTGCATATAACACCCAGTGCTCATCATCACATGTGCCCTCCTTAATGCCCATCACCCTGTTACCCCATCCCCACACCCTCCTCCCTTCTGTAACTCTCAGTTCGGTTCTTGGAGTTCAGAGTCTCTTATGAACTCTCCTAGAGTTCAGAGTCTCTCAGTTTTTCTCCCTCTCTGATTTATTCCCATTCAGTTTTCCTTCCCTTCCCCTGTGGTCCTTTGTGCTATTCCTTGTTTTCCACATATGAGTGAAACCATATGATAATTGTCTTTCTCTGATGGGCTTATTTTGCTCAGCATAATGGTAAGTATTCATCCTTTCTGATGGCTGAGTAATATTCCATTGTATATATAAACTACATCTTCTTTATCCATTCATCTGTTGAAGAGCATCTTAGTTCTTTACACAGTTTGGCTATTGTGGACATTGCTGGTATGAATGTTGGGGTGCAGGTACCCCTTCTTTTCACTACATCTGTAGTGAATTTTGGGGGTAGATACCTAGTAGTGCAATTGCTCCATTTTTAACTTTTTTTTTTTTTAAAGATTTTATTTTTATTTATTTATTTGTCAGAGAGAAAGAGCGAGAGCGAGCGAGCACAGGCAGACAGAGTGGCAGGCAGAGGCAGAGGGAGAAGCAGGCTCCCTGCCGAGCAAGGAGCCCGATGTGGGACTCGATCCCAGGACGCTGGGATCATGACCTGATCCGAAGGCAGCTGCTTAACCAACTGAGCCACCCAGGCGTCCCCATTTTTAACTTTTTAAGGAACTTCCATACTGTTTTCCAGAGTGGCTGTACCAGTTTGCATTCCCACCAGCAGTGGGAAGGTTCTCCTTTCACCACATCTACGGTGTGGACTTTTAAAATGCTTCTCCTACTTCACAAGTTTTTCCTTCCCACTTAGGTAATACAAGAAGGATACAGGGAGCTGGATTTGGATATTTCCTTTCCCCAGGTCAGTTAGGCTCTGGTAAAATCCCAGTTGGTTAGGCTTTGGTAAAATAGTTTCCTTTGAGGGTGGGCCATTTCAAGATGAATTCTCCACATATACTTCAGAATGGCTATTCTTCCTTCCCCTTGATGGGATTATGAGCAGATTTTTCTTTTTCTTTTCTTTTTTTCCTTTTTTCTTCTTAAAATTAACATAGGATGTATTATTTGTCAGGGGTTTCAGGTCTGTGATTCATCAGACTTACACATTCACAGCACTCACTATAGTACATACCCTCCCCAGTGTCCCATCACCCAGCCACCTCATTCCTCCCACCCCCCACCACTCCAGCAACTCTCAGTTTGTTTCCTCTTAAGAGATTAAGAGTCTCTTATGGTTTGTCTCCCTTTCTTGGTTCATCTTGTTTCATTTCTCCCTCCCTTACCCTATGAGCCTATGTCTTGTTTCTCAAATTCCTCATATCAGGGAGCTCATATGATAATTGTCTTTCTCTGATTGACTTATTCCACTTAGCATAATACCTTCTAGTTCGATCCACATCATTAAGATTTTTCTTTATTGCGAGAACCTCATCAGACTTATGGAGGTAAAACTCAGGAAAATAAGGGATTTCTAGTAGGAATGGGCCCTCCTGAAGTTTTTAACATAAAGCTCATCTACACTGACACCACTAGCAATTTGTTAACCACAGCTTAAGTTTTCCTACCCTGTAGTGGCTCCAGCAGCATTTTCTGCTCCTGAAGTGCTTCCAGTAAGTTATGATTCTCCATATTCACCTGTCTCTCCACTTTTTCGCACAGTTATCTGTCCCATGACTAAATCCTTTGATGAATTGAAGAAAAGTTGTTGATTTTCAGTTTAGCTTTTTTTTTTTTTTCTCGTTTTGGTGGCAGCAATGACACCTTCCAAGCTGCTTAGATGATGGACTGGAAAAGAATTTGCCATGTTCTCTTTTGAGTTCTAGGTAGCATATTGAACGAAAACAACCCTTTTTCTTTTAACATTATGTCATGAAATTTATACTATTTATTTCATTGAGTCATCAAAGGATTATGAAATGGCTCACATACTATCATAAAATGTTTAGTTATTAGGAAAATCTGTTAAATGGCAATATTTCTGTTTCTCTACCTTCTACCACATGAACAGAAACATTACCCTTGACATCTTTGAGTTCACATTGTTGACAATGTCGTCTAATTTTTATCTAACTTAATGAATTATAGTCTTACAGATTTTTACTAAACCGTTTCAAATCTCCACATTTCCTTCTTTGTGGATCTGATACATTCAAGAAAACACTGTTACCTTTGTGTCTGTTAACTTCTCGAAGTTTCCCTTAATCAGTAAAAATTGTCTGAAATAATGGATTCCTTTTATGCCAAATTTATGTCTACCTTTACATTGTCTTCCTCTCAGTGGTTTCTGAGAGACTGTAGGGACAAGTGGCATTTAGTTCCCCTTGTTTTGATTTTAGGCTGGTTGTCATATCATTTAGAACAGGATACTTCCATAATGCATGCTTCTTTTTTTTTTTTTTTTTTTTTTATTTCTTTTCAGCGTAACAGAGTTCATAGTTTTACACCACACCCAATGTTCCATGCAATGCGTGCCCTCCACAATACCCACCACCTGGCTCCCCCACCCTCCCACCCCCCGCCCCTTCAAAACCCTCAGGTTGTTTTTCAGAGTCTATAGTCTCTCATGGTTCATCTCCCCCCCAGTTTCCCTCAACTCCCTTCTCCTCTCCATCTCCCCATGTCCTCCGTGTTATTTGTTATGCTCCACAAATAAGT